>APFE030864665.1:51456-72654 GCA_000404065.3 Pinus taeda | reverse complement strand
AAGTAACCATTTTCACTAATACAGACTATCTCAGCAATTTTGAATTTTGTCCATGGTAATAGAAAATTGCCATTTTTTATTTTATTTTTATAGATTGTGTTTAATTTTGAATTAGCATTAATATTAGACTGTTATAATCATTTGTCAATAACAATATATTTATATTTAATAATGTCATTGGATGGTGTCCAAAAACAAGATAACTTTTACCAAAATTATGTGAAACTATGTCATTTTCTTTTGATGTCCACTCTCGATCTTTTCATAAAATTGATTTGAACTTAAAATTTAATCAACTCAAGTCTCACCTGTATGCCAATCAACTGATCTAAACTTCATAAATTATCAATCATTTTTATAAAAATTTGAAAGAGATTCTTTTATATTAATTTTCAATCATACAATACAGCGGCAAGGGACTTGCTATGGGCGATTTAGCTAATAAAAAAGAATGTTGGTTTTTATTATTATCATTTATAGTGTTTATGTTTTCTAGTTTTGAGTATGTAGTTTAACAATTAGGTAGAGAGGTTTGGTCCTCGTAGCTTTTGGTTTACACAAAACTTAATTTAACTAATAGAAAAAGAATGTGGTTTATTTTTTGTTTTTTTAATATTTATTTTTTCTCATTCTAAGGATATAGTTTAACAATTAAATATGGAAGTTTGATTCTCATAAGTTATGTAGTCCAACCCCAAGTGAAACTATGAATTAAATAGGGAAGTTTGATCCTTGTAAGTTATGTAGTCCAACCCTAAGTGAAACTGTGTAAAAAAAGTGTCCATATTTTTTAATAAATTATAACTAAATTTTGAAAATAATTTTTAGAATTATAACTTAAAACTTTACCATCCAATCTGTATATTTTGAATATTTGAAAGCTTTTTTCATAACCTCGTCCATTTATAAACACATTTTGAATATTTCAAAGGTTTATTCATCCCCTCATCCATTTATAAAAACATTTTAAATTCATAGAAAATTCTAGTCCTATCTCTTTTCATTACTATCCAATTTACTTAAATTTAAGTATAATAACCTATTCCCTTTGAATCCTAATTATTCCTATTAATCCTTCCACCATCGACTATTTTTTTTAAATAATTTTAAATTGAGAATCCATTCTCCAAAACCTTCACTATTCTATGGGCCTCAATTGACTACCCTATCAGAACTTCTTTATATTACATATTAAAATTAAATATTAAAGTAAAGCTAGTGAGGTGTTTTCCCTCAATTTGATTGAAGGTGTTGTACCTCTGAGATAGTAGTAGGTCATCTACCAATGCCATAGCATCTAAAATAATTGTTTTGGGGTTTTTGGTTTTAGTTTTAGAAGAACAATGAATGAAGACAGATGTAGAATAAAAATACTTAATCCTTTGGATAATATTAATATCTCATCAAAGGGATACTATAAAGCTTTACACAGTGATACAGATCAAAATAGCGGTGAGAAGAAAACAGAAAATAATATGATTATCGCAGTTTCCAGATTGTAAAACAAAACAATCATAAGTGTGAAAACCTTCTAAACTATGTTCCAAAGGTTCAAGGCAGTATAATTAAGCTTACAAAAGATGCTAATGATTTATTGATTAGAGGGGATTAGCTAAACAAACAGTTCATTCATCGATTCTCTTAATAGATGGTCATTTCAGGAGCTTATAGGAATAAATTGAGACACAATCATTCTTACCTAGATATCTCTATAAGTCATAAGCATATGAAGAAAAACATAATGATTGATAACTGGAAAAACTTATAGGATAACACAAACTGTGTAAAACCAAATTCGGAATCCTCTGCTTTCTATTAAGGTTCTAGAAAAACTGAGTACGTCAAGTGTCTACAAAAGCTTCCTTCAAAGGTGCAACCAGGTTCAAAGTAGAATAAACAGTCCCAACTTAACAAGTAATGAACTATGAACCTTGAACTTCGAACCCTCAACAACTCGAGAAGAGTACATTCATTTTGAAAGGCTTGCGATCCATCGATGCGATATGTTATGAAATACATAGTTTCATTATGAAACTTATGGTTGCAGGGTATTTAGTAAAGGGAATTAATAATATATGAGAAAATGGACTTTTAGGGGTTTAATACTATAGGTTAGTGTTAATATGAAAATATGAGTGGATAGGGAAAATATACGCAAAAAGGGGAAATATACTAAGTATTATTCTTTATGATTTTCATGGGTTATTTGCTTTTCGCATATATACATCAATACTTAGGGTAAACACCTCCTTTTTGTGGGTTTTTTGGGTAAAAAGGGATTTTACATGGGTTTTCACTTTTCGTAGGTAAAAAAGGATTTTAACCTTAGGAAAAGGGTTTTTATGGAAAACGAATGAATATGAATTGTATGAAGGTGGAAAGGGGAAATTAATGAATATAGGGATGAGTGGGGATGAATGGGAAGTTAATTAATTGATCTTGTAGACCTTCATTTGCTTTGTGTAATTGCATCATGGACATAGAAACATATGGTAAAACATGATAAATGTACATTTGTCCAATGAATTATCATACTTCTGCAACCTTTCTTATACTTACCCTTTACTTATCCTATCATTTTTTCTTCACTGAATGGGTGCATTTAAGTTAGCAAACCCTTTTCATTTCTTTTTATTTTACAAAAGTAAACTATCTAATTCTATCCTTATAACAATCCAAGGGCTCAGATTAAACTGATGAGCACCTTATTATTCTCTACCTAACTACTGATCTACCAAGATTAAACAATTTGGCCAGATCTTTATTTTCTAACTATAACATCAAATTTAAAGCATGAAGCAGTCAAGATTAAACTATTTGACTGTCATGGGTTGTGGCATTTATGACAAGCTACACACAACCATTATTTTGCAGAAACCATAGTAGTGGCATTTAGATTTGCTCACTTTCAGAGTTTATTTGTTTTCTTTTCTTTCCAACCTAACATTTTCTTTTTGTCTTGATTTTAGGAAATCTAACCTAACATTTTCTTTGTTATGGACATCATCATCAAGATATTTAAAAAAAAAAAAATATTTTCTATTGTTATGTCCATATCCTGACTTAACATTTTTTCAAATATTCTATCTTATCAAAACCAAAAAATGCTACAACATTGGCTCCATCTGGGGATTGCTTTCTCCTGTAGAATGCAGAGAACCTGCAGATCTATGTGCCTTCTCCTCAGGCTATGGAGTCCTTGTTGTAAGAAAAATCACACTGACATCTTGAAATGTAAAAGAAAACTGGAGTATTTACAATGAAAACTATTTCAACTTCTTAGTATTGAATGTAGTGTTTGAGAAACCTTCCATTTACAGGATAAGTGGAATATATCCCCTCAAGATTTTGCAGTACAAAAGTGTTGTTACCCTTCACTTCAGCAATTGCTAAAGGTCCAAACCATAGATTCTCAAATTTTCCATGCTTCCCTTTCTCTTCTCTCCTTGCATCCCATCTTAGAACTAGATCACCTTCTTTAAAGTCCCTCTCCCTGGCTCTTCTTTCAAATAGGGTCTTCATCTTATTCTGATATTTCATCAATTTGTATTGAACTTCATCTTTGTTTTCATTAAGTTCAATAATCTGATTTATTCTTCTTGAAAAATCATCAGATTCATTTGTTGAATCCTGCAGGAATTTTAAAACAGGGAAGGCCAAATTGGTAGGGAAAATTGCATCTTTCCCATAGACTAATTGAAATGGAGATTTGCCAATTGATCTCTTTGGAGTAATTCTGTTTTCCCATACTGCATAAATCAAATGTGAATCCCAGCTCTTCTTATGATCAGCTAGAGTATTTTTTATTACCTTTACCAGGCTTTTGTTTGATGACTCTGCAAGGCCATTACCTTGAGGGTAGTATGGAGTTGAATGATGTAACAGAATCTAATATTTGTAGCAAAAGTCAATTGTTTTAATGCTAGAAAAGGTTGTTGCATTGTCTATGACAATTTGAGTTGGGCAACCAAATCTAAATAAGATATTCTCCTCAATAAACTTAATTACTACTGAAACAGTAACATTCCTTACTAGAATTCCTTCCACCCATTTAGTAAAGTAATCTGTTGCAGTGAGGATCCATCTATGCTAATTACTTGAAGTGGGGTGAATCTCTCCAACAAAATCTAATCCCCGTTGAGAAAAAGGTGTTGAAACTATTGATGGAACGACTGGAAGAGCTGCTAATTTTTGTTTACCAGCGAAAATTTGACAAGGAACACAACCTCTAACCTTTGCCCCTACTTTTAAGAAAAATTTGGGCCAATAAAATCCTCCCCTAAGAATCTTGTATGCGGTTGCTCTCCAAGCATAATGTCCCCCACAAAATCCTATATGAAATTGATCAATGATTCCTTCAGTTTCTGATTCTGTTAAACCTAATAACAAATTATTTAGTGGATATTTCCAATATAAATTTGCATTTATAATGCAGTACTTGAGTGATTTTAACTTAAGAGTTTTACACTGGGTTTTGGAGAATGATGTTGGACACTCAAATGGATCAAGAAATTTCCAATATCTTGATACCAGTTTGATAAAAAGAATTTTTCATCAATGTGTATAGGACTGATTTGCTCGAAAGGTAGAGGTTCTTGTGGATTCTCCCCTTCTGCATGAAAGGAAGGTTCTTGTGTATTCTTCCCTTGTATTTCTAAAACATAATTGATTCCAAGAAATTTGCAGTTGAATTCATCTAGAAGCTTGGCTAATCCTTGACCTTTTACTAACTTGGTAGTCTTGATAGTTAGATCAAACTCCAAAATTTGAGTGATCCATCTACCTCTTTTCCCATCAATGTCTGGTTGGGTTAGGACAATTTTCATCGCACTATTAGTAACATAAGCAGTAATAGGTGAATGTAAAACATACATCCTGAATGACTTCAGGGCTTGAATGAGGGTATAGGCTTGCTTCTCAATGATGTCATACTTAAGTTCAACATCTCCCATAACCTTGCTGAAAAAGGCTATGGGTTGGTCATGGAAATCTTCATTTTTCTATGATAGAATGGCATCAAGGGTTGTTTCATAGGCAAAAGAGAAAATACTAAATGGCTTAGTATAATCAGGGTTGGCTAAGGTGGGAGCTTCAGAGATAGCCCTTTTTATTTGTTCAATGCATGCCTAGAAGAGGGAGTCCATTTGATTTCATGGTCCTTTCGGAGCATGTCAGTTATATCTTTTACAATTTCTGCATAATTTGGAATAAACCTCCTTAGAAAATTAATCTTGCCTAGAAAAGCTTGAATATCCTTCTTGTTTCTAGGTAAGGTCAATGTTTCAATGGCAGATACTCGTTTGGGATCAATTACTACTCCCTCCTTTGAAATTATATGGCCCAACATTTTTCCTTCTTTTTCAGCAAACAAGGACTTCTTAGGGTTCAATGATATTCCAAATTTTCTACACCTCTCAAAAACCTTCATCAAGTGCTTTAGATGTTTCTAATTAGATTTAGAAAAAACAGTTATGTCATCAAGATAAATAACCACAAATTTATTTACCTGACCCATAAAAGCTATGTCCATAGCTCGCTAAAATGTTGCTCCAACATTTGTTAAGCCAAATGGCATCCTAGCATACATGAATGTACCCCAGGGTGTAGTAAAGGTTGTCTTCTCTGTGTCTATTGTATCAATATTCACCTGATTGTAACCTGAAAAACCATCAAACATAGAAAGTCTTTGTGCTTCTGAAACCATTTGAAGTAACTGATCCATTTTGGGCAAAGGATAATTATCTTTTAATGATGCCTTGTTCAAATTTCTAAAATCCACACAGTCTTATTTCTCCATTTTTCTTTCTAATAGGAACTAGATTTGCAACCCAATTAGAATATCTAAGAGGGAGGATGATTTGAGCATCTAGCATTTTCTTAATCTCCCTTTCTACAGTTGGTAGAAGGGATGAGTTTATCCTTCTAAGTTTTTGTTGATAAGATTTTGCTTCTGGCTTCAAAGGAATCTTATGTTGTATTAATGAAGTATCATAGGTCTTTAGATCAGCATAAGTCCAAGAAAAAACATCCTTATAATTTTTCAATAACTTAAGATATTGAGCTTTGATCTCAAGGTCTAGAGATGCACATATTTTGATGTTTTTGATATCTTCATCAGTTCCAATGTTAATATCTTCTATGTCATCTTCTGAAGAAATGGACTGAGGGTTTCAGAGGACATCATTTTGATCAAACAATCTTTCTAAAGGAATGATTCCTTTTGGAATAAAATTATTTGATAATTGAATAATGTCATGATTAGCAATTTGGGTTTTAAAATTTGAAGTATCATTTCCATCTGCATTTTCATTTATTTCAGTTCTATCTTCATCAATTTGTAGAAACGAAAAATCGTCTGTTACCTACAGAAATGATTTCAAATGTTCATCATCTTCAAATATTTGCCAATGTTTCGGATTATCTGGGATAGATGGCCTATATTTGACTTGGATTTGATAGAGTACATCAGTATGATCGGGAATTTTAAAAGAACTAGCAAAGACAGCTAAGGCATCTGCATGGATATTTTGATCTCTAGGAATATGAGTCAAATTAAAAGCATCAAAGAAGTTTTCAACTGAATCCCATACTTCATTTCGGTAGGACCTAAGTCTAGGGTGCTTGGTCTGGCAAACATTTCTTACTTGCTTAACAATAAGTTCTGAATCAGTAAAAACACTTAAGTTTTGAACTTTAAAGCTTTTGTCTAATTGCAATCCTAAAGGAAAGCTTCATATTCAGCAACATTATTGGTAACTTCAAAATCTAATTTACTTGAGTGGGTTATGTTTTCCTTTTCAGGTGAAATTAGAACTACTCCAGCTCCTGCCCCATATTTTGTGCAAGAGCCATCAAAGAATAGTTTCCAAATATCAGTTTGGTTTGGTTCAGGACTTTCAACTACCTCTTCAATTTTGAGTTGAGTTTTATGTTGATTTGAAGTGAGTTGAAAACAAACAAAGTCTTGATCTATTGCATAAATTGGATGGTTCCTTGGCTGGTCAGTCTTACAAACAGTATGTATGAATCTTACCTCTCTATATAATCTTAATTTCTCTCCTCCATAAATAGGAATAGTAGCATATGACATATCCATCTGCATAGTTCCCCCTAATTTGGCATAGCAAGACCTAGAAAGGAGCATTCCAAACTTGGGAGGGATATCTGTGACAACAATATCAAGACTACACTTTTCACTGGAATTTGGGCAAGGGTAACCACTAGTTCCTTAATCAATCCTAAACAAGGCACCTTTTTAGAATCAAAGGTGTACAGGTCATGGTAGGATCTAGTTATGTCAAGTTTCAAATGGTCCATGATAGATCTTGGCATAAGGTTGTGTGATGCTCCTGAATCAAGCATAGAATTATACAACATGGAATCATTTGTTTTAAGAGTTACATAGAAAGGAGGCACTATCTCATCTATCATGTCTAAACTAGGGCCAAAAACTACTGTTGTTTTTCATCTTGAAGACTTATGACATCACCTTTGGCATCAACTGAGGTAATTTGTATCCATTTTGTGACATGGTTGTTTTAACCAGGGTTTTTAGAAAGTTCTGACAGTGGAATTGGGATCTTAACCCTCTCTAATTAGTTTTCAACATTAAATGTAGTCAAAATGTTTTTACCAATTTGGGTAGTATCAATTGACTGATATAAAGGTTGAATAAGATTTGTTTGAGCTTCAGCAGTTTTGGTGTGTGCTTCAATTATTGGAGCTTCCTTTGGAGGTCTCCCAGGACCAGGCCTAGGCCTAAGATCATACCTTTTGTTTAATTATGTGATTAAAAATTCATAGAAAGCATGATATTTAGAGACTTGTGAAGTTTCCTGATCTTCTTGAACCTGATTTTGTTGTGAGATAGAAATGATGGTTGTTTTATTGGAATAAGAATCCATACTATTAATATCTTCAGTAATTGTCATAGTATTATCATCGGGTTGTTGGTCATCTAACAATAGAGGAGTAGAAACATGTTGATCATTTCTAGGTCTCTGAAGAATTTGTAGTGGTGGATTTCTTTTGTACTGACCTTGATCTTGGTTTTGAGGTCTAGTAACTATTTGTTGTATTGTCTTAGGTTGGATCTCAATCTTTGAAATCTTATTTGATAGGTTTCTAAGAGGAACTAGAGGATTCTTGAACATATTTGAGTTTACTTTGGGCCTTTTCATCCTTAAGTTTTAAAGAAGTGGAGGCTGCCCTATTTGCTTCTACTTCTATAGCGTTTGTTTGCATATCTTCAAGAGTTCTTGAAGTTCTCTCTCGTAGAATAACAACAAATTCATCATCAAAAGCTTTAGAAAATCTAAACTTAGTTGCTGCTACAGAGGGCTTACAATCAACAGACATTTTGTGATAGAGTTTATTAAATCTTTTGATAAAATTTGATACTGGTTCATTGAAGTTCCTTTTAAGCTCTTCAAATTCTATGAGGAAGTAAAGAGGATCCTTTTTCACACCAATTGATTTTTAAATATAGTTGTAAGCTCTTCCCAATTTCTAATGGAAGCTGTTGGTGACTGCCTAAACCAAATCCTCACATTTCCTTCAAGTGACTGTACAAACAATCTCATATAAACCTTATCTTGTTCAATATTCGTGTTGTCTGCAAAGTCTAGGAAAGCTTGAAGATGGTCATCAGCTGAGGGACCAATTTCTCCATTGTACTTGGGAAGGTATTTTAAGTATCCAGCTGGGAATGCATCAAAGTTATTAGGTAAGACTAAGGCAGCATATCTAGCATGTACAATAGGTCGGAAATCCATGACAACAGGTGGTGTATGAGGTGCCTGAGGTATATGAGGTGGTCTAGGTGGAGTACGAGGTGTTTTTGTGGATGTAGAGGATGAAGAAGAAGTAGAGGAAGAAGATGGTGATTTAGGGGTTGATAAACTAGTTGGAGGTGAAGGAGGAGGAGATCTCCTGAAAGACTTCAAAGGAGTCTTAAGAACTAGCTTTGGGACCTGTAAAGGAATATCTTCTTTTGTTTCAAAGAGAAGATTAGTGATCCAAATGGATCCAGGAATTCCCTCTAAGTATTCATGAATCTATTAAAAATCATGCCAAAGCCAAAAATCCTTTAAAGGATCGAAAACATTGAAGGAGGGACACCCTTAATAGAGCAGAAAAATACTATCGAGCAGCCCAAAACTTGTGAAGTCAATGAAAAAATAGAGTAATTGGAGGTGGAACCAGTGATGCATAGTAGCCGTCCGATCTGGCCGATCAGTGGTGGCGATTGCGATCGGTAGTTACCTTCAGCAGAGATCGGTGGGATAAACTCAAGAGTACGACCGCAAACAACGATATAGGCGCTTTGTATACATATATGGCAAAGGCGATTGGTGGAGTTAATATGGACCATCGATCAAGCGTGCAGATCAACAGCCCATATTAACTCGTAGGATCGCTATCGGGGGATCGCAAGAGTGCTTATAATGGCCTGGGGGCATTGCGATGAGCGATCGGAGCTAACCGATGATCCAGACTCGACAGGATTCTCAAAATGTTTTATAGGATTTCAAGTCTGTAATAGGGCCATTTCAATGTATCTTTGTGCTTTTTGTGTATTTCTGAAATACAAAGGAATCGAGCCATTCTAATATGCGATTGCCAATCTATGAACAGACCCCATAGAGAAATGAAACATATTTAAGGACTTTCAAAGTCCGATATATGAGATTTGGCGGATTTCTCCATTTCAAATACATTTTCCTGTGTTTTAACAGAGCATTGTTGTCTTAAGAATTTCAGAGACTCGGGCACTCTAGCGTTATGGATAGGTGGCCACCTCCCCTCCATACATTAAAAAATGATTGAGAAACGTTGGAAGTGGGATTCTAAGCATTCAGAGGCCAGGGAGACTGAGAGCCGAGGATATGAAATGAACTGGAAGCATAGCTGGCTTTAAAAAGCCACAAACAGAGAGTAAACGGGAGGCAATATTGAAAATCCAATGCGAGACAGAGTTTAGAGCAGATTGAGAGCTGTGTGGGAGTGTGTGTACTCAGAGGAAGCTTGAGGGATTCAAGTGAAGCTCTTGCTATTGTAATATGTTTGTGTGTGAGGCTCAAACTGAGCTCACTATTGTAAACAAAACTCTTCTTGAACACATAATAGAGAGGCCACCGCTGAAGGCTAGACCAGGAGATATAGCCCAGGAGTATTGGGTGAACTCCTTATTAAATTTGTTGTGTCATGTGTTATCTATTATGTTTTGTTACTGCTTCATTGTCTATGCTTTTTGCAATCTTATCGACCCATTGCATATAATGACATAGACTAATCCATGCACATAAGTCTGTAACACCTTATTAATTATCTTAGATCTCATTATCAGATCAAGTGGTATCATAGCTTTAGGTTGCTAAGGTTAGACAAGCTTGTGCTAGACTGTTTGTGAATGCTAACTAGATCAAAGCTTAAATTAGGAGAAGGAGGATTGATTGAAACTAACCCAGAAATCAGTAGAGTCTATCCTAAGAGGAAGATGTCAAAAGAAGTTCCCTTGGAATCAAATCCTCAGTTCATGGACAGTTTCATGACCATGAGAGCCATGGTAGAAGAAATTTATAGAGAATTTAAGAAAGGTCAAAATGAAGATTCTTCCACTTCCAAACAAGACAAGGGAATACCATAATCTCTTATAGATGGCCATTCTGAAGGCAAAGGGAAAGGAAACGAGGTTCCTCTACCCACCCCTCCTAATAGCCCTGAAAATAAAAAGAAGAAAACATCTTTGATTAAATTAGATGTTAAGCTTGATTTTCCAATATATGATGGAGAGTAAAATGTAGAGATTGATGTGTAATGCAGGGTGCAAAATATTGACTCAAATAGGAGTAAAATTCACCTGGCTAGCCTACACCTTGTAGGAACTGCCTTGGTATGGTGGGAAGGCAGGACGCAAGCTGACTTGAACAAGCATGGTAAAATTCTTTATGTTTGAAGTGAATTTGTTTCTGCAACTAAAAAAACATTCTATCCACTAGCTTATATGCAGCAAGCTATGATGAGTTGGAAAACTCTTCGCCAATTAAAAGGGAAAAGTGTACAAAGTTACACTCAAGAATTTAGAAAAAGAGCTTTGATTCTAGGAATTTCTTTAGACTCACCAGAAACTTTGTTGAAGTATATAGGTGGTCTACATAGTTATTTGAGACATACCGTTCTCATGTTTAACCCTACTAGCATAGATAAGGTACCTGTTCAAGCTACCCATCTAGAGGCTAGAGGAAAGAATGTGAACCCAGAGATTGGGGGATCATCAAAACCCGTTACAAGCAAGAACAAGGAAAATAGGAAGCAAAAATGGAAAGAGAGGAAGGACAATGTTGTACAAAAGGCCAAACCTTCATATGCTCACTACAAGAATGATGGACATGATGATGAACATTTCTGGTCTTTGCATCCGGAGCTGAAATCCAAGAAGTTCGATAGCAAGAAGTGCTGTTGTTCAAAAAGATTTGGGGTTAGACTCAGGTGATGAAACAACAATCACAACCACAAGTATAAAAGATAAAAATTATGAAGCATCTACTAGTAATTTTGCCCAAACTATTGATAGTGAAGAAAATGAGAGGAGAAGGCATGAGCTTTTCCATATTAGAGTTATTTCCAAGCATCAAAAGATTGATACTTTGTTTGATAGTGGCTCACAAGTAAACTTAATTTCTGAAGCAATTGTAAAGAAACTGGGATTACTAACCACATCTCACAAGAAGACATATCCATTGGGTTGGTTATGTGATAAAGCAAAGCTACAAGTGACTAGACAATGTAAACGTAGGTTTGCCATTGGTTTACCATTTGTAGATGAGGTTGAGTTAGATGTAATTCCCTTGGATATATGTGGAATTGTTTTAGGAAGTCCTTACTTGTATGATAGAAAAGAAATTTTCTATAAAGCAGAAAATAAGTATCAACTTGTTAAAGACGGAATAGAATATACTATAAGAGCTCACAAACTTAAAAATAATTATAATCTCATAAACTCGGGGCAGATGAAAAGGATTGTAAATTTATGCAAGAAATTTTTACTGATGGTTGTAAAGGAAAAGAAACCTAAAAAAACCAATGTATTTGAAGGTTGTGATGCTAAACAACAAGCTTATTTAGAAAAGGTTGTTTCAGAATATGATATATTATTTCAAGAACCTAAAGGTCTGCCACTAAAAAGGGAAATTGTACATGATATTAATTTGCAGCAAGATGCTCCATTGCCTAACATTGGAATATACAGGTTATCCTCTTTATAGAATGCAGAAATCAAGAAGTAGGCACAAGAGCTGCTCAAGAAAGGGTTCATAAGACCAAGCACATCACCATGCATATCTCCAATCGTGCTAGTGAGAAAGAAGGATGGTTTGTGGAGGATGTGCATTGACTATCGAGCACTGAATAAAATAACGATAAAGAATCGTTATCCCCTTCTTTGCATTGATGATCTATTGGATCAACTGAAAGAGGCTATTTACTTTACCAAGTTGGACCTACGTAGTGGTTACCATCATGTCAGAGTAGCAGAGCAAGATGCATGGAAGACTGCTTTCAAAATAAAGCAAGGGCTATATGAATGGCTAGTTATGCCTTTTGGCTTCACTAATGCTCCTGCCACTTTCATGAGAGTAATGAATGATGTACTCAGGCCTTTCGTTGATGATTTTTTAATTGTATATTTGGATGACATTCTTGTATTCAGTAAAACATGGGAAGAACATTTAAAGCATGTAAAACAGACTCTACATGTTTTGAAGCAAGAAAATATCTATGTTAAACTATCAAAATGTGAATTTGGTAAAACATCTTTGAATTATTTGGGTCATATTGTAGGGGGTGGTGAACTGAAGATAGATCCCTCTAAGGTTGCAGTCATTGTAAACTAGCCTAAGCCCAAGTCTACTACAGAATGTAGAAGCTTCTTAGGGGCAACACAATATTGGAGAAAGTTTATTGCTAACTTTTCCTTAATTGTATCTCCCTTACATGCTTTGACAAGATTGCACAAGGTGTTTCAGTGGGGAGGCAAACAGCAGAAAGCCTTCGACACCTTGAAAGAAAAAATTAGTACAGCACCAGTACTAGCATTGCCAAATCTTCAACAACCGTTTGAGATCGAAACAGATGCCAGTGACTATGCCATGGGAGCAGTGTTGATTCAACATGGTAAACCCATATGCTACCATTCTGAGACTTTTAATTCTGCAGTAGTTAATTATCCTATATATGATAAAGAATTGTATGCATTAGTTTAGAGTGTGAAGAAGTGGAAACATTACTTAATGGGAAAAGAAACAATAATACATATTGATCATCAGCCACTTCAGTACTTGCACTCACAAACTAAGTCGCAACAATCAAGACACTATAGGTGGATGGGTTTCCTGCAGCAATTTCATTTAGTCATCAAATATAAAAAGAGCATACACAATAAAGTTGCAGATATGTTGTCCAGACCAATCATAAATGCATCTACTATACTTAAGCATAACTCAATAATGCATGAAAGCTACATTGAACAATATGCTTAAGATATATATTTCAAAGATGTATATGCAGCTTTAAGTAATGGAAAAAAGGTAGAAGAATCAGATTACCATATTAAGGACCGACTCTTCTGTCATTTGGGAAAGCTATGCATTCCAAAAACAGAGAGAATTAACATAATTAGGGAGGCACATACTTCCCTGATATCAGGTCATTTTGGTGTAAGCAAAACAGTTGCACAATTGCACAGATACTGTTATTGGCCAAAAATGAATGAAACAGTTTCTAGATATGTAAGAGGGTGTACCATGTGTGCTAAAAGCAAGCCCAACAATAGAAAATTAGGGTTGTACACTCCACTGCCAGTCCCTTCCCATCCTTGGGAAAGGGTCTCCATGGACTTTCTTGGGGGATTACCAAAATCTAGAAAGGGACATGACTATTTATATGTTATTGTGGATAGGTTCAACAAAATGTGTATTTTAATACCTTGTAATAAGCAGATTACAGCTAAACAAACAACGAAATTGTTCTTTCAACATGTCTGGGTGCATTTTGGGTTACCCACTTCCATAATATCTGATCAAGACTCCCGATTTGTTGGAAAGTTTTGGTCAAGTCTGTGGGAATTAATGGACACCAGACTGAAGAAAAGAACAACCTTTCATCCACAGACAGATGCCCAAATAGAGGTAGTCAACTGGATAGTGATCCATTTGCTCAGGGGTTATTGCATCAAGCATCCCAAGCTTTGGGATGAACATTTATGTTATGTGCAACATGCTTACAACCGTGTTAAACATTCTTCTACACAGAGATCTCCTTTTGAGACCTGTTTTGGTTTCATACCAATGTTTCCCTTGGATTTTGTCTTTGAAAAAGATATAGCAATTGTTGGACACAATGATGTGGATAAGGCAACCAGATTCATTGAATAGATCCAAGAAATTCACCGGGCAGTGCAGGAACAACTGGAAAAGAGCCAAGCCAAATACAAGGCAAGGCATGATAAACACTAGGTGGAGCACAACTTCCAAGTTGGTGATCAAGTCTGGCTGTATATCAACAAGGACACAATGCAAGGTGAAGGAAAGAAGTTAAATCTAATAAGGTATAGGCCTTTTAAGGTACTTGAGAAAATTGGTGAGAATGATTTCCACCTTGATCTGCCAGCATACATGCACATCTATTCAATAGTAAATGCAAAAAATTTAAGATTGTTTGAACCTTCTTTAATTGAAGATCCTGAAGAGTAAAGTCAATTGCCTTCCATTGATGATCTGTTGCCTGAATACCTCAATGAGCTACAGAAAGATACAGTTCTAGACAGGAAGGTGAGGACAGCGTGCAGAGGAGATGTTGAGCACCTAAGGGTTGGACTCAAAGGTTCAAAACTCAGTAGTGCAAATTGGATAGAGATTGGACAAGTGAGACAGTTGTATCCTCACTTGATTAATGCTTGAAACCCAACTTTTGGTGGTCCAAAAGCCTTTTACAGTGGGAATACGTGATCCAAATGTATCTAGGAATTCCCTCTAAGTCTTCATGAATCTATTAAAAATCATGCCAAAGCCAAAAATCCTTTAAAGGATCGAAAACATTGAAGGAGGGACACCCTTAATAGAGTGGAAAAACATTATCGGGCAGCCAAAACCCGTGAAGTCAATGAAAAAAATAGAGTAATTGGAGGTGGAACCAGTGATGCATAGTAGTCGTCCAATTGGGCCGATCAATGGTCCAAATCGAATCAGCAATCGCAATCGGCAGTTACCTTTGGTAGAGATCGGCGGGATAAACTCAAGAATAGCAATCGCGAACAACGATATCGGCACTTTGTATACATATATGGCGATGGCGATTGGCGAAGTTAATATGGACCGTCGATCAAACGCATAGATCAACGACCCATATTAACTCACAGGATCGCTATCGGGGGATCGCAGGAGTGCTTATAATGGCCCAGGGGCATTGCAATGAGTGATTAGAGCAACCCGATGATCTAGACCCGATAGGATTATCGGTAATGTTTTATAGGATTTCAAGTCTGTAATAGCGCCATTTCAATGTATCTTCGCGCTTTTTGTGTATTTCCGAAATATAAAGGAATCGAGTCATTCCGATATGTGATTGCCGATCTATGAACGAACCCGATAGAGAAATGACACATATTTAAGGACACTCAAAGTCCAATATATGAGTTTTGGTGAATTTCTTCATTTCAAATACATTTCCCTGTGTTTTAACAGAGCACGACTATCTTAAGAATTTCAAAGACCCAGGCACTCTGGCATTATGGATAGGTGGCCACCTCCCCTCCATATATTAAACAATGATTGAGAAACGTTGGCAGGGGGATTCTAAGCATTCAGAGGCCAGGGAGACTGAGAGCCGAGGATATGAAACGAACAGGCAGCATAGCTGGCTTTAAAAAGCCACAGACAAAGAGCAAATGGAAGCAGTATTCAAAAGCCAATACAAGACAAAGTTTAGAGTAGATTGAGAGTTGTGTGGGAGTCCATGTACTCAGAGGAAGCTTGAGGGTTTCAAGTGAAGCTCTTGTTATTGTAATGTGTTTGTGTGTGAGGCTCAAATTGAGCTCACTATTGTAAAAAAAAGTCTGCTTGAAGACATAATAGAGAGGCCACCACTGAAGGCTAGACCAGGAGATGTAGCCCAAGAGTATTGGGTGAACTCCTTATTAAATTTGCTATGTCATGTGTTATCTATTATGTTTTGTTACTACTTCATTGTCTGTGCATTTCGCAATCTTATCGATCCATTACATATAATGACACAGACTAATCCATGCACATAAGTCTGTAATACCTTATTAATTATCTTAGATCTCATTATCAGATCAGTTGGTATATATAGAGAAGGTCTCCTCGGATTTTTTAGGAGAAGAAGCTTTAGGTCGATCCAAAATGGAAGGAAATGGATAGGTGGTAGGGGATATGAAATCTATGGGTTTATATTCTAGTAGATCAACACCTAACTCAAATTTAGTTTTAAGTGATCCTGGTGGTAGTGTGGGTATTGGATGAGATTCTAATGAATGAATAAGGTAGGCTGACTTAAAATCAACTCCTCTACTTTGAAGTTCAACAACTCTAGGTGATAAATGGGAGTAATCAGGGTCAGATGGGATATTACTATAAGGGTCAAATGATTCTAATTCTTCAGACTATAGGACTGAAGAGGAAGAAGAAGATGGTTGGTGTCCCTTTTTAGAACTGGCTTTTCTCATAAGCCTTTCAGGATCCGACAGAGGACTAACTATGTCAGCTTCTAAATGAGATCTGGTATGTTTAAAAGGTGCCAGCTTGGGAGTGTAGAGTCACCTAGGTGAATGATTTTAACCTTTATAAACCTTTAATCACCTTTAAAGGAAAATAATGAATGAATATTGTTGTCCCAAGGGAAACTTAAATGAAATTTGAATCCCTGACAACGGCGCCAGTCTGATGTCGTACCTCTGAGATAGTAGTAGGTCAGCTACCAATGTCAGAGCATCTAAAATAATTTTTTTTGGGGTTTTTGGTTTTAGTTTTGGAAGACCAATGAATGAAGATAGATGTAGAATACAAATACTTAATCCTTTGGATAATATTAATATCTCAGCAATGGGTTTCTATAAAGCTTTACACGGTGATATAGATCAAAAAAGTGGTGAGAAGAAGAAAGAAAATAATATTATTATCGTAGTTTCTAGACTGTAAAACAAAACAATCATAAGTGTGAAAACCTTCTAAACTATGTTCCAAAGGTTCAAGGAAATGTACTTAAGCTTACAAAAGATGTTGATGATTTATTGATTAGAGGGGATTAGCTAAACAGATAGTTCATTAATCCATTCTCTTAATAGATGATCACTTCAGGAGCTTATAAGAATAAATTGAGACACAATCATCCCGACCTAGATATCTCTATAAGTCATAAGCATATGAAGAAAAACATAATGATTGATAACTGGAAAAACTTACAGGATAACACAAATTGTGTAAAACCAAATTCAGAATCCTCTGCTCTGTATTAAGGTTGTAGAAAAACCAAGTACATCAAGTGTCTACAAAAGCTTCCTTCAAAGGTGCAACTAGGTTCAAAGTAGAATAAACAGTCACAACTTAACAAGTAATGAACTATGAACCTTGAACTTCGAACCTTTAAAAACTCAAGAAGAGAGTTATTTATACAATAATGAAACTAAGAAAATATCCTAAAACTGATTAAGATTTATTCTAGGAAAGGAAAGATCTTCATGCAAGAAGATAGGGGCAGCTGTTGAACTGCTTCTTGCTATCCCTTTTATTCAGGTCATGCTGGCTTTACTATTTGATATTTTGCCCTTTAAGTTGCCTGATTGTTTGTATCATTTATGCTAGTTGATTCCTTCGTTTGATCTTTCATCTGATACTCTTTAAACTCTATGAATATCCTTTAACCCTGCAGAGTAACCTTTACTGTTTCCTTTTACCTTTACTGTGCATTTCAGGTTTTTTTTTTCTTACTGTGTTTTTCAATAGAAATATCTTCATATTTGTCTTCAAATTGTATGCAGGATTTTTCTTTGTAAGCTCGGAGCATAAGATTTTTCCCTACAAAACACAGAAATTATTAAGAAAAACAAGGTAACAGAGGAGGACATCAATGGCTTTATTGAGCTTGAGAGGATATTGGAAGGAGCCCAGAGTGTATCGGAAGGTAAAATGATGGTTTTATTGGTCGCAGCAGCTTATGGAGGTTTTATTGTGAAAACATGCAAAACAAAGCAAAATGGTGATTTTTGCGTTTAAACAGAAAAACAGTCTTCTATTTGAATTATGGTGCAAAATGAACCATGGTTATTTTGTCGTTATGTGGGAGGTGGTTTTTGTTTTCATCACACCGCTTATAAGGCGTGGGCGGTTTTGTGAAAGGGTCACTCGAAATAATCTAAGCCTGACATGTAGCAAGGGGAGGTCGGTAGAATACCACTTTTCGGGTGGGAAATGCCCGTACAAAGAGCTAATTCGAAATTGTTGAAGGCCATTGGATTTGAATGGATTTCATCGAATGGTGATGGACCAAAGAGCAACGCGGAGGGTCCCAATGGTTAATTATGGCAGCAGATGGCTTTATTATGGGTTAAACTAAGATTAGCGGGGTTTTATAGTTAAACAAAGGTTTAGGTTAGTTCTTCATTAAAATCGTAAAAAACATTCTAACAAAGAAAACCTTTGCAAAACATGATATGGCAGACTTGAAATAATATGAACTCGAGCGGATAAATGGCGTCAGGTCCAAGTTCCCATCGCGTATCGGAGATCGCAATGGCAGAGGGTATATGTTAGCCAGGACTTGCAATGGAGGCGGATGCGAAATGGCATTGAATTATGATATATATTGTGTCAGGTCCATCATGCATCGCATATCACAATGCGGAGGGTATATGTTACAACTGGGACTTGCGATGGAGGTGGATGCGAAATGGAAATACATTATGATATATATTTGTGTCGGGTCTAAGTCTATCGCGCATCACATATCGCAATGCAGAGGGAATACATTCATTTTGAAAGGCTTGCGATCCACTGATGCGATAGGTTATGAAATACATAGTTTTATTATAAAACTTATGGTTGTGGGGTATTTAATAAAGGGAATTAATAATATACAAGAAAAGGGACTTTTAGGGGTTTAATACTATAGGTTAGTGTTAATATGAAAATATGAGTGGAAAGGGAAAATATATGTGAAAAGGGGAAATATACTAAGTATTATGCTTTCATGGGTTATTTGTTTTTCACATATATACATCAATACTTAAGGTAAACACCTCATTTTTGTGGGTTTTTTTTGGGTAAAAAGGGATTTTACATGGGCTTTCACTTTTCCTAGGTAAAAAAGGATTTTAACCTTAGGAAAAGGGGTTTTATGGAAAATGAATGAATATGAACTGTATGAAGGTGAGAAGGGGAAATTAGTGAATATAGGGATGAATGGGGATGAATGAGAAGTTAATTAATTGATCTTGTAGACCTTCATTTGCTTTGTGTAATTTTATCATGTACATAAAAACATATGGTAAAACATGATAAATATACATTTTTCCAATGAATTCTCATACTTTTACAACCTTTCTTCTACTTACCCTTTGCTTATCCTATCATTTTTTCTTCACTTAATGGGTGCATTTAAGCTAGCAAACCCTTTTCCTTTCTTTTTATTTTACAAAAGTAAACTATCAAATTCTATCCTTATAACAATCCAAGGGCTCAAATTAAACTGATGAGCACCTTAATATTCTCTACCTAACTATTGATCTGCCAAGATTAAATAGTTTGGCTAGATCTTTATTGCCTAACTATAACATCAAATTTAAAACATGAAGCAGTCAAGATTAAACTATTTGACGGTCATGGTTTGTGGCATTTATGACAAGCTGCACACAACCATTATTTTTCAAAAACCATAGTAGTGGCATTTAGATTTGCTCACTTTTAGAGTTTATTTGTTTTCTTTTCTTTCTAACTTAACATTTTATTTTTGTCTTGATTTTTTAGGACATCTAACTTAACATTTTCTTTGATATGGGCATCATCATCAAGATATTTTCAAAAACATTTTATTCACTATTGTTATGTCCATATCCTAACTTAACATTTTTTCAAATATTCTATCTTATCAAAACCAAAAAATGCTACAACAGAAGGGATGTTGCAATATTGGTTTCTTTTCATGTTGTGTTAAAGATTAAAAGAATTAATAATGTTAAAGTTTACTTAAATTACGTTTATTATGTGATAATCTATGCCACTCAAATCCTAATTAATCCTTTTGAAACATTGGCTGTTTTTTTTGGAAGTCCATTATCTGAAACCTTCACTCTTGTATGGACCTCACTACCCTATCAGAACTCCTTTATATTAGATATGAAGAATTAAATATTAATGTAAAGTGAGTAAAGAGTTTGCCCTCAATTAATTGAAGGGTTGTTGTATTTTTGTTCATTTTTATTTTGGGTTAACGATTAAAATACTTTAACTATTTTAAAGTTTTATTGAATCGCTGGTTGGTGTTTTTTAATATAAATAAATTATTTATATTAAATTTAATAAAAAAATATAGGTTTTATGAATAATTAGCAATAAGAAATTTTTGTTTGTTACGTTGTGTGAGTTTCGAGATGATTGCATGTTTAATCTTTGGTTTGAAAAATTTTGATTTAGAAGGACGACTCTCTCTCCCACGCAGTGTTCCGTAAGAAAACGCACACAGAGCAGTATCTTCACGTTGATTCCCATCATTTCCCTGCTCAGAAGATGGGTGTTCTTAACACCCTGGCTACGCGTGCCCTCAGGATTTCGGATAATGAAAGCCTGGATAGAGAGAGATCCCACCTCCTTGATGTCTTTGTGGAAAACAGATATAGTAGGCACCTAGGTCGGAAGGCTTTCCCTACAGCTTCTAAAAATGCGTTCATTAAAAAAGAGCCTAAGGAGTGCCATCCAGGTGTCCATCTTCCATATATCCAAGGGACCACTGACAAGATTGCTTGGATCCTTAGAAAGTTTGATATTCCCTCAACTTTCAGGCCCCTCAGAACCATTCGTAATTCCCTGCGGTCAGTGAAGGATCCTGTTAACCCCAAAGACATGAAGGGTGTTTATTTGATTCCTTGCTCTTGTGGGACACCCTATATAGGTGAAACAGGGCGCTCCATCC
>APFE030864665.1:24452-51245 GCA_000404065.3 Pinus taeda | reverse complement strand
AATATTATATTAAAATTGTTATCTAAATAAAAATAAAAAATAAATATAGTTTATTTTTATATGATTTTTTTAATTAATTTTATCACCAAAAAATTGATTATCTAGCCTGATTTATTAGATGGATCGAAGTACACCATGTAAAGCCAATTTCACCATAGTAAAGTTGTTTTCACTATGAGAAATTATCTAATAAACCACTTTTATTAAATAATTTATAGTTAAACCCATGAAGAATAATTAAATAAATCATAATTTATTTGATTTTCTTCTAAGAATAATTAATTTAAACATTGTTTTATTATTATTTCTAATTTGATCCGATCATTAAAAAAAAAACAGATAAATCATTTTATCTTTTTTTTCTAAGAATAATTAATTAATCACTAATTAATTATTATTCTTTGTTAAATTGACTAAATCCCTTAGGAATAATTAAATAAATCCTTATTTGTTTATTATTCCTTAACTAATTCATTGAGATAGTAAATAAATCATTTATTTATTTATTATTTCTAAGTAAAAGTTTAAATACTTTTTCCTTCCTAAACAAATATAATAAAATATTCCAAGTGGTAATTACAAGAATGAGATCAATAATATTTTTCTTATTGCTCATTATTCGAGGATAACTCAATATTTTGTTATAGATAGGAGGGTTTTCCATTCATTATTCACTTTTGGTTATTTTCATTGTTACACTCACTGTTGTAACTCTGATTATTTTCATTGTCGCACACCATATTTTTGCCGGGTTTATGCATTATAGAGGAGAGAGACTCTACAGAAGTTGAAAATGTTTGAGTGTAGCCAAGAACCCATCCCATAGAGGGGGACTAGTAACATTTATCTGTTCTCTTCACAGGTGTTATTATTAAATTATTCTTTACATATCTGGTTTCCATTGGATGTTTTGGGGTTATTACTCTTTCTTTCAATGTTTAACTATGATCTTAGTATAGATCGGAATTTTGGCAGGATTCGTTTCTATCAATAGCTGTAGATCTACAACATTTAGCAGTCATTTCTATTGTTGAGATTGTTTGTCATCCACAATATTAAGTGGGTTCCTTTTGTACATCATTGAGAAGAAAACACTACAACAAATTGATGACTCCACTGGGTTTTATACTTCAGATTCAGAAACCTGGGTGACCTTTGGTTTTTAGCTTAGGGTTTCCTCTTTTTTCTCTTCTATTAATGTTTCCTAGTGTTTTAACCCTAGATCTGATAAATTTCTGACTTTCGTAAGCTTTCTAATCATTTCCACAAGACACAGGAACCAACTGCGGCAAAGACGACACTTTTTTTTTTCTGAAATTTGTAGACCGGAAATCTCGGAGCAGAAATCACAGTTTTCAGCCCAAAAGGTGCGATCTGGGCTTCAGAACACAACTTTCTGCCCAAAAGTATGATTTCATAAAAAAACAGGTCAGAACCTACAATTTCTGGATTTTAGGGGTTTTTTCAAATCTGTTTCTGGGATTTCCTGAGAGTTTTATGTTGTGTGTCTGACCTTTGTCTCATCCTGCTTAGACCTTGATCCATTCTCTTTTACTCATCAAAGTCAAATTTAGCCTCCCTTAGGGCTTCTAGTACACTTTCGCCTTTCTAGGAGGAGTTTAGCTTAGTGAGAAGTCTGAGTTTTTGCAGCACTTTGAGCCAGATCTATAACCTTTTGTTTCAAATTTGATAAGATATGTTGCTACCATCCATAGTTTCACATTCAAACTTGTTTGTTCATTCCATTAGGGTCCCACTAGTTTTCCTAGGTGTTTCACCCATCTCCTTATCTTTTTGCAACAATATTCCCCTCTGGTTTTTCGTTGTTGCTGCACCACTTTCTAGCAGCTTAGAGTCACTTGATCCTAGTCACATCGACATTCAGATCTCTTGACCATTTCAGTGTATTTTCCATCGGTTTAGCCACCTAGCAATACAGTGTTTACAAACCCAGTTTGGGTGGGGTTTAGTTAATTGTTTTGTTGTTTATTTTCTATTATTTATTTTAGTTTATTTGCAGCAAGCTTTTTTCTTTTTTTACAAACATGCTCTAGGCTTAATCAATTAATACACTTGCACACACAAGCACATTTTAAGTGAAGGGCGCTTGGTTTACACTGCCAAGCCAAGAATTAACATAATAAATTTTACTCACTGCATCAGAAATAGAAGATATATTGTTGATCTCCCTTCACCCCTTTCATGTTCCATGTGTCCTTCCATTATTGCGCCACCAAGGCGTCTGTCACGGAGACTATTATACCTTCACCCCAAATTTCCGCTTGGGCATATTACTCCTCCCTGTCGAGCTTGAGTTCATAGCCCTCCGAATCCCCATTCCGACTTTTCTCCTAGTCCTTCTGATTCTGAAACTCCTTCACCGCATATCGTCACCATGTCTGGAATCACAGCTGGTGTAGGAACCCAACCTGGTGGTGGCTCTGGTTCTACTCCGATAATCACATCAGGTGGAATAGTGTCGGGAACCATTCCAGCAACCCTCATGCTCCCTTTTATGGTTGGGCTAAGTCTACCAGATCTTAACCAATTGATAAATGACCCCATACACCATGATGTTGGTTGGTCCTCTATGTCGATTAAGCTTCCCACAAACATCCCAAAGTTTGAGGGTATTGCTAGAGAGGATCCTACCAACCACGTCTGATCCTTCTATATGTGGTCTTCTTCCAACTCCATAATCGATGACTCCATTCGTCTTCCGCTCTTCGAACACATGCTCACTAGAGACGTTGCAAAATGGTATGTAGAACAGCCCGACACCTCTAACTCTATTTTCGCGACACTTGCTAAAGCGTTCTTGTCCTATTTCCAGTTACCTCTCCGGTACGACACTGCTACTGATATTTTGACCACATTTCGTCAATCCTCTGCTACTTGTCTTTCTGACCATGTTCAAGAGTGGCATCGAAGGAGGAGCACATGTCGTGCCCCAGCTTTTGAATATCGTGTTTATCTAGATTGAATTCTCAATAGCCTTTTATCCCCCAGTAGGAAATATGTCGCGTCTCATTTTCCTTAGACCAAGGAAGAAGCTCTCCAGACTGCTTTGAGATATGATCTGATTTATGCTCAATCAGGTTATGTCTATACTGTTATTCCAAACCTCCCTCATCCTGGCAGTGCTAATGCACCATGGGCATCTCACATTGTCGACAGTATTGTTGGATCCATTTCACACTCATCGCCGTATTCTCAGCAGAGTTATGGCTATCCACAGGGGGCACTAGTTCCTCCAACATTTATGCCCCTACTGCTAGCAACATGTTTCTAGGGCCTCTACCTATTTACCAAACTATTTCTCCTTCTTATGCACAGCCTGGCACTCCAGTCCCTCAAGCATTAGCGCCGCAGCCTCCCATACATCCTCAGCCCCAACAACCACCACCCCCTCAGGTTCAGATGTTTGCACAGTAGAGTGATACCAATCCAAAAAATTTAAAGAAAAAAAATAAGGGAAGGGTAACAAGGGTAACCAAGGTAACCAAGGTAAGCAAACTAGTGAACCCCAAGGGAACTAGCCCAACACCAACAACTAGCAACAAGGCGGTCGCCCAAGAAAAACAAGGTTATTCGTATGAATAAGCCTTATGCATGTTGTGATGTACATGGACACTACACACATGAGTGTTCCCTTTTAACCCAGATAAGCCAGCTATGGGAAGCTCAAGCAGCTTCTCGAGGTCAACAATCGCCTCAGAATCTTGTGCCACCTCAACCGACCGTGCTCACAAATCCTTTCCCTCAGCAAGGATTTGTTGTTGCTCAACCCCAGTCGGTCAAGCAACCCACCTCCCCCAACTTTCTGGTCCCGGTGACTACCAAATCTTGATGATGAACTCTGATGAGGTTAACCCCTCCCATATCAACCTACAAAATCAGCTGTTGAGTACAAAATCAAAGTGTTCGTTGAGCCTCTTACGACACCCAATGGTCCTTTATAGATACCTCAATGAAAAGTTGAGGCCATTCCCAAGATCCCAAAAGGATCATTACGTTGTAATGCGGCTTCTCACAGAGCTGCCCATAGATACAGTATAGTAGATGACTTAGCACAATCACCTACTCCCATGTCGACACTAGAAGTCCTTCAGTCATTCCCTTCCCAAAAGAAGGCTCTACTAACTGCTTTGGGTGTAGTGGACCCTTCCGAAGATCACTTCATTGTCTTTCCAGTTGATACATCAAAGCACCCCCCATTGCCTTCATCTATTGCTTTCCTGATACTAGTTAGATTTTGTAACGCCATCATCTCCAAATGCATTATTGACGAGGGCACATCCACCTATGTGATTTCCACTGCTATTTGAACAACTCAAGTCATTGGAGTTGCCCCCCTCCACCATCACCTTGCGTGCTTGGGATAGACACTCCTCCCAGCCCCTTGGCATGTACTGCAACTGTCATGTGACCCTTGTGGGTAAGACTATCCATGTCGATATTGAATTCACCGATGCTCCTTTGCATTACAATATCCTCTTAGCTCGCAGTTACACATATTCCATGTCAGCTGTCATGTCTACGGTGTTCTACAAGATGTGCTTCCCCCATGAAGGGAAGATCGTTACCATTGATTAGTTGACTTACTACGAGCCGACATCTGTGACCTCCCCTGAGTCCATCATCTCGTCGGTATCAAATAAATATTTGTCCACTCCTTGTACTAGTGTCTCACTCGAAGTCTATAAAGATTCCTCATAGTTAGGTGCATTCCCTGGTCCTCCACCTCCCATTTTGAACCTACTTCCATGAGTGTTTGCATGTTACAAGCATCATGTGATGCCCTTAAGCAGTCTAATACACCAAATCAATATCCAGCTCATCAACATCCTGTTGTTTCTCTTCAAGCTGAACCCTCTAAACCCACTTCCCCAAGACCACCTCCATTTGTGGGTGCCTCTCCTATGTTCCCACCTGGAATAGTTCCACCAGGTCTCAACCATCCAGGAGCTATTCCACTGGGGCATTATCCTGTCAGCTAGATACCTTTCTTATTTTCCCCTCCCAAAATTTTTCTGTACCTGTCATGGCTTCGCTGGTCCTTCCTAACATGACTCTTAGGATCTCATTATGGTACATCAATCCCCCTACAAACATTCCTCCTGGTCAGCCAAGACCATGTCACACTTTGACCCCGGTTCAACTGGTCCCTGTGACTCCCACTCCTACTTCAGTACCATCACCACCTCAACAAGAACCAACTCCTGTTGTGAAAGCATCTGGTAGTGGGGGTAAAGCCAAAAAGAAAGATTTGAAGGACAATGCTCCCCAAGCTCCTTCAGCCCATAAGGCCCCAAAGTCATGTGCTTTATGTGAAGTTGTTGGGCATGCCACCAACAACTATCCCGAACTTCCTCAACTTAAACCCTTGGTTCATGAAGCGTTCCCTGAGTTGAATATTCTGGAAGTCCACATTAACATACCAGTCCCACCTAAGAAAATAAAAATGCTTCGACCACCCTTGTGCCCTTTTTGATCTTCATGGTCACTATTCCCATTGTTTCCCTCACCTTGACAATTTTCATGATTGCCTTGGGGTGATTCGTGAATACGAGGCCACTTGTAGTAGAGTCGCTACTCCTCTACCTATTGATTTTGGTACCACCAATGAACTAGAACAAGGAAACTCTGGCTCCTCTATTGTGATCCCCTCCCTTGATTTCGAGACGATAGACAACACAGGCCCCATTCTTTAACTGTCATCATCCATGAGTTCCTTGCCAACAAACCTTCCTGAGGTTTCTGCGCACATTTCTATCGAACCTTTTTTTGACAGAATCTGAGGTCTCAACATCAGTAGACCCTCCATCTACCAGTGCGTTGTCTGCCATCCAAGATGATATGTATGTGAACCTTATTCCTCAGGTTGATGCATCGGGTAATGCCACCGTATCATGTAGTCAGACTTCCTCCTATCTGCCCATCTCCCAGTCTGACGAGGACACCATGGAATCTACGACTACCCCTGATTACCCCTACACTTGAGTAAGGGGGCGTTCCTTCACGAGGATTTTGAAGGGCATCTCCTTCCAATTTCTCTCAATGCACTTTACCTCTAGAAATGTTGTTCACAACACATCCCTTTGATTTGCGTGTCTTTATTTCTGACATGTAGTTAGGCAGATTGCATCATCTCATCTGTTGTATTTTGCATCTTTCAGATGGATTCATCATCCACACCGTATATTTTCCATGCCGATGGGGTGAGTCGCTTCTCCCGGAATCTAGCGTCGACAGCCTGGGCCATTTTTACCCCCTTTCAAACGATGCGTGCATTGGATCTGCCACCAATAATCAAGCTGAATATGATGCAGGGATAGGTTGGTTAGTACGTACACCATGTAAAGCCAATTAATTTATTTAGATCTATTTCATGTTAACTAGATAAAAGTTCAATACACTTTTTAAAAAGGAATGAATATTTAATAATGTCTAACCTGCCATACGCTCCATTTAATAACATAAAATATCAATTCACTTTTTTTTATTTAAGTGCAAAAAATTAAAATGGACATGGAGACTATTCAAGTTCTAATAAGGTGCACTAGAAATAATGGAAGACAAAATTGAATGAGTGTGAGGCCATGAGGTAACTCCTCAAAACGAATTGTGTCATTGTATTGAGATTTCTCATGGATATATACAAGCAGGGAGAGACTCTTAGGCTTCATATCCCAACGTCTCTTCATATTCCTATTCTCCATTATTTACATATATTCACACAATCCCAATGATTAGTGTCAACTTCCTTCCCCCGCCCCCCCCCAATCTGTAGGGATGTTGGTGAGTCCAAGCATCGTTATGAACCTTTTGAAATTTTTGCTTCCAGGCACTTTGGTGAAGATATCTGCAATATGCTTATTAGAGGAACAATGGTGTAGATGGATTGTCTTGGCCTCAACATGATGTCGAATCAGATGATATTTTGTATTAATGTGCTTCATTCGATCATGGAACTTTGGGTTCTTGGCCAACTTTATTGCAGATGTGTTGTCAATCATGAGTGGAGTTGAATGCACTTGTTTCACTTGGAAATATTTCATAATTTTCCTGAGCCACACAATTTCCTTTGTGGCTTCATTTGTTTCCACATATTTTTCCTCTATTGTTTAATATACTGGAACTGATTATTTGCGTGAGCTGCAAGATACAACTCCTGATCCAAGATTCATAGCATAACCTGAAGTAGATACCCCAGTTTCTTTGTCTCAATCAAATTTTGAACCAAAGTATCTAATCAAGCTGAAGTCGCCCACCTGTCTATATTTGAGTCTAAAGTCTTGAGTTCCCTTCAAGTACTTTAGAACTCTTTTTGCAGAAGACCAATGTCCGTCACAAGGGTTTTTCATAAACTTGGAGAGGATTCCAATAGAAAATTAAATGTCTTGTCTGGTAGTAGTCATGTAGTTGAGACTTCCTACAAGTTGTCTATACTTTGTTGCATCCTCAAATTCTTTTCCTTCAATGGATGTGAGCTTCAAGTTTTGTTTCATTGGAGTAGTCAAAGGATTTCACTCAATCATGCTAAACATGTTCAACATATCTCCAATGTACTTCTTTTGAGAGAGGAATATTGACTTCAGATGTTGACTTACTTTAGTAAATTATTCAAAAAAATCTCTTCTAAAAGCCATGTGGAAAGTTTCCCCTGTATCAAGCAACTAATCATTTTTCCAAGAAGCAAGTGAAGCATTGAACAAGTCTTCAGTTACTCCAATATTACAAGGTGCCACAACACAGTAAGTGGATTCATGTGTTTTACCTTTCCCTTTGCCATTGGTTTTACCTTGGGTTTGATTTATTTCCTACTTAATTCCTTACTAAGGCAACTTACATGTAGATGTGTCATGTCCATCTCTATTGTAACATATGTAATGAAGGTCAATATTTTCTCCTTAACAGTGTCTGTCGCCCCTGCCTCTGAAATTTCTTCTTCCTCTTCCTCTTCGAACACCTCTTCTTCTAGAATATAATTGAGCATGATTCTTCTATCTATGTGCAAGACACACAACTTCTTTAGAAGACTAAGGAGTTGTCTTCTACCCAAAATCCTTCTCTCTCATAGCAAATTTCTTCACAATGGAGTCAAAGGTAATCTCCTTGAGGTTTCCACTTGCTTGCAATGACTCAAGATAATTTGGATAAGTGGGATATAGTGCGTTGACAAAATCTATGAGAGGAATGTCTAGTTGAACATTAGTGGTTTTGATATCATGCAAAATAGATCATACTTCTGATGTTAAAGCAAGAGGATTGTCATTTTTAAATTCAAGAGTGAACAATTTAATCATTGATTGGACAACCTCAAGTTCAGAGTGTGAGTCATGGAGTTCCTTAAAATTTTGCAAGGCTTCAAAAGCATTTGAAAATGGTGAAATATGGTGAATCACCTCTTAATTCATAGATGCTGCAATCAAGGCATAGGCCTTGTTGTTCTTGTTTTCCCAAATGATGGTCTCCTTATCTAAGGTGGCCTTTGCAAGTTCATAATCTCCTTCTTCGAGACAAACTCCTTTCCACAACTCATTGAAAATGAGAGTGTGTTTTATCCTCCTTAACCATTCAGGATAGTTCTCTTTTCATGAGAGAACCACTCCAAAAATAGATATCAATGAATGAATTTTAAATATGTGTACTATAAAAAAAAAATATACTTCTGCTTCCAATATGTTGTAAGAAATTGCACTTTCGGTGGTAGTTTTGCAACAAAACAAAAAAATTACAATTGTGACATAAATATGTAGTAGAGGTATTATATAAGGGAGGAAGTATATGAAGGAGGGAGGGTTATATAGGTGTCAACAGTGCTGGACCCGCCAACATGTCAAGGGGATCTCTTCGGTAAGAAGTCCAAATTAGACCTCAAACCATTTGGTGTAGGAGTCCCAACAGTGGGTCGTATGGTAATGCCTTGACCGCGATTCCACACAGAGGCAAGTAATATAACTCTATTGGTAGCAAGGGTGTGACTTCTATAGTGAGTCAAGGAAGGTGCATGAGAGGTTTTAACATAGGTGGGTTGATATGAGTGCACCCCTTGGCAACATATAATGGTACTCAGCTGGGAAGGGAACACACGAGCAAAGATACATCACAAGATTGAAATTGAGTCAGATGGCAACCCAAAGTGATGGTTAAACCAACAACACATCTACAACAAGATTCATATAATTACATACAAAATAGTTCATACACAACTACATAAGTTAAACAACATACATTGTTAAAGCAACTAGAACAATCCAACTACAATAACAACATATGCATGAAAACATGTTGGCTCTTATTATATAAATAAGTGTAAGTTCCAATCATACGATACATCCATGTAAACACGCCAGCCCTAACAATGGAATGTTACAACCACATCTACTTGCTCCTCCAAAGAGATGAACTAGCTCCATGCAATGGAGAAGCCAAGGCACATTACAATATTTTCCGAGATCTCTCCAAGATAGTCTTATCGGAAGCTTGGCTGACCAAAAGCCTATACAATGAGTTATGAGGGACTATTTATAGAAAAGGGTCAGGTGGCCCTTGACATTCCCCTTTGTGACTGTTCAACTACCCTCATGACTCTTCACCTACTATATGACTATTACATCCACTATTGACACTTGACTTACACTTGATATGACTTAGCATTACAATGCACATGTACTCATGTAAACACAACTGGATTGAACAAGCCAAACTAGACATCACTCTGATTTAGACAACCATGGAAGTCCAACTCCTCAACATCTTCATGCTAATCGACAGTGACATAGTGATGCCAAGATTTGTAGTCCTTGATGGTGTCTGTGTGTTCTGTAGTGACATCCATCTGAAACCTAACCCTTGCCTCCATAGCATCCGGTACACTGCTCGGGCTCCTCTGTCCAAGTCATATGAAAGCATGTGCATCATTGTCTTCAATGTGGCCAGACCAACAACATACTTGTGCATGATGTCTGCAATGATGGGAAATCTTGGGTTGGTGGAAATGTGCATAAACTCATCGAAGTATGAGCCAAGCTCTAGTCAGACCCTCTTCTTTGTCTTCACCTAGGTGAGAGTCTCGATTGATGGGATCGCATGTGTGCACACCACAACATCCAAAATCTTGAATACCCGTGCATGGGAAGCCTATATGCTAGTGATGAGTTGCAGGAGCTCATCATAGTTTCAAATCTGATTCTTGATACGTGCTTTTAGCTCGACTACATTGGCGCTCATCATATTTTGCAAGTGAAGTGGGGCTCTCTTGTACTTCATCGTCCATGTTTGCATGTCATCAACAACAACATGCAATTTCATCAAGATACGTGCTCTTCTAGCACATCATAGCTACTATCCGTTGAGATGGACGACTGCTTTGTACACGGTTTCAAACTTGGAGTACAATGCTCGCATAACTGTGTCAAGGGAAAATACTTCATCTAGTATTTCCTTCTTGAGTTTGGCTCGAGTGGACATTGTTGCCAAGTCTCTTCGTTGCTTGGTCAAGTGTAGTTCCTTTGCCATTCGCTCATTCTCAGCTATTAGAAAGTGAACACTTTAGCTAGTGGCTTCGACATACACTCTGGTTGCATCAGCCAAGGCAGTTGCATGTTTGCGCACATCATTCACGATCACTTGTTCTTCAACTTGCGCAGGAGACTTATGATCCTCCAGAGTTGAAACTCTACGAGACTGCTCAACTCTATGTTGGGATTCATCAAACGAGATGGTGTATCTCTTCTTCTAGCTAATCACCAACGATCACAGTGCCTCCTTGGTCATTCGATACTTTCTCATCATCTAGATGCATTGAAGTGGATGAGTCGACCTCTTTGTGGTGAGGCATGAGGTCGGTGTCCTATTCCAACTCCTGTTGCTCCATGTCTGCATCCAGTTGTTGAAATGCTTGTTCTATCTCATGAGCAAATTCTTGCCCCTGCGATGGTTCACCCTGTTCACCTGATGTCAGTTGTTCTGATAAATCAACTACTTGTACGGACATTGCTTCTTCTGTTTGCACATGTTGCGCCCCCTACTGTATCTATTTTTTTTGTGCTTCCCTCTCCTGTTTGCACAACTCTTGTTCCTTTCGGAGATCCTCCCTCAGCTCATGCAACTTCCTCTCTGCTTCTTCCATTCTCTTTGTGTCCTTCTACCTTCGTACAATTCGTTTGTCACGCAGCTACCTCTTTTCCTCTATAGCCATAACTTCTTTCTCTACAAGTGGATCATCTTGAAACTTGCAGCTTTGATCCTCCTCCATGCAATTGACGATCTTCCTCTTACCTTTGTCACACACTGGTATGCTTGCCTTTTTTGCCACTACTGCTACTGTTGGTGCCTTCTATGATTCTGCTTCAAGTTGCTTCGCTAACTACTCCACATCGAAGCCGACTGGTTCATTGGATCTTGATAAACTATAGCAATATCTCCATGGGTCCTCCTAGGCCCAATGACATGCCCTGTGGATCCCGTTGAACTGAACTCTCATGTAGTGATCTTTCACAATGCAATGTGAGTCATACGGATTGTAGCTTCGAAGGTCAAATGGGTACTCCTTCACCATTTCTTCTTTGTCATCTACTTTCTTGATACTCCGGATCTCATATAACCCAATCCGCAACAAAAGAGTGGCCAAGGTGCCTTCTTTTTCTGATGCAGTCTAGCAGTCAATCCTGCTGAGATGTGATATGCTACTTCCTACATGACAAGTATGTCCAAGGAAAACTTTTGCAGAACAAGCAGAGGCTTCTCTGCACTGAACATTTGGATGAAAGTGTCAAATAGTGAGGCATACCAATCTATAATGCCTATCAATACGTCCATTGCTTCCTTTGGCATGCAAGGTGGATCCCGTTCGAATATCATCTTATACACAAGGGTGACAAAATGATCGGACAGACGTGTAATTACTCCTTTGAAGCTGCATTCGTACAACAACTTGAAATACGTGTTCACAACAATCTCATGCAGTGACCATGCCTACTCCAAGCCCGAGAACTCCTCTCAGGCACAAACTGCATTTAAGATGTAGGTTCACATGTAAAACTCTGCATGCATACCTCTGGGTGACTATCAAGCCTTCATTACTTGTTCCTTCAGTTGATGTGCCAGTATGCTAGACCAGCTACATAGTTTTCCTTCTCTATCTAATTGGTACAGTGCAACCACCCAACTATGTGGGAAGGTTTCCGTGCTTTCTTGGCCATACAATCGATAAGAAAATATGTTCAAGTATTGGTATGCCTTCCTCAGTATCTTTGTCTTGTAGATCTGGTTGGGTGTCCACCTGAATCGAGCTGGCTCCTTTACCCAATTCTTTAGAATGTCTCTGGAGTTAGCACCACTATTGGGTAAGCTGAATGGAGTCTCCATGACAGTGACAGGCTCTAACATCTTATACATCTCATCATAATCTCATTCCCAGAAGGTTGCTAGCTTCGTCCCACTGACACTGCTCAAGGTCATCATCACGGGATTAGTGTGAGAGACAATCCAATGTATCATGTCTGAGCATGGGAATGTAGGATATTTGCATGCAATCTGGTACAAGCTGGACTTATAAATGTTCACGTACACCTGACAGCCTTCGAGGTGTTCCCCAAAAGTTCCTGCAAATTTTTCATTGACCTCTTGCCACTTCAATTTGATGTCCTTGTCTAAATACAGCTTTGTATCTTCATAGATCAATATACTAGAGGACACTTGCTCAATTGTTGCTCCAGCTGCATTTCCATCAATGTCCTGTGATCTTGTTCTCTTGGAAGACATTGAGATAAATGAAAACCTGAAAGATCTGGAGACAAGAAACATGCATGGCAAGAAATATGTCAGTGAAAACAAAGAAACTTCAGGTAATGACACAACACATACCTGGGAAACTAATTGGCAAGATTGCGCAATTTCTTCTAGGAGGTTGGGTGATTGGCTGCCAAAACTGCACAACAAACATCTGGGCTATCTAGTAAGGAGGACTGGTTGTTGGATCTATGCAATGTGTAATCTAGACTGGCTATTGGCTGCTGGGATTGCACAATGCGCAATTCCAGCTGGGAGTGACTGCATGCTCAAGGACTGGATTGCGCAATTTTCTAGGCCAACAGACATTGGCCCTCAAAAATGTGCAAAACAGTCCTATAGGATAGTGCTAGGTAGAAATGTGCATTTCTGGAGATGAAGGCAGAGCCTTCCTTCCCCAGATTACGCAATGTAGTCTCAATGAAAGCAGAGTCCTGACTAAGGTTGGTCCGACTCGCTCACGGGAAACTTAAAGCAAATAAGACAGTGAATGCATGGTGACACTAAGTGAAAGCAGAAGTGATTGACAGTGTATGCAAAACATGAATGAAATATTCAGAAAACAGATCAACATGCATGTGGGTGAAGCGTTTTGCTAGTTCGGCATACGTTCGTGCAAAACAGTTTCATGCATGCGACAATAATGAGATAGCAACGAAAACTGAAACAGAGCTAGGAAAAGCTAGTATATATGTAAACGACATCAAGCATTCAAAGAAATCAAGCAAACATCACTCACACAAGCGAATACACAAAAAGTGACAAAAATGTTGAAAAAGACAAGTTGAGGCCACTTACTCATGAATAGCTGAGTCGGATGTGTCGAAGAGTCATGGTTGTGTTGTGGGATGTCAGAGCTCTAAGATTGATGTGAAATAATGAGCTCTAATGTGTCGAATAAATAAGTTTGGGCTCATGTTGCGCATGCCACAAATCTAGGAAAAGCGACACTTGAAGGGAAGTTTCTAAAACAACTTTGCATGTAACCTCCGGCTGCTAAAAATAGATCCCTGAATCATGGGATTCCTTTTACATGTTTCATTTTGTTATTATAGGAAAAAAAGTCATGCATGCATGCAAGTCAAGTTTCCCTGGTCCCAGATGCAACTAGTCAACCAGACTGCATGAAACTACTCAACTGCTTGTGAAAATGTGCATTTCTGGTTGGGAGCTGGGTTGACTGCCCAAGAGGTTTGCACAATTTTTGGGCAGAGCAACTGACTACTGCCCAAATTTTCACAAATTACATGATGAGCAGCCCTACTGGGGAAATTTTCACAACTCTTGTTAGGAGTGTTGGCTGGCAGAATTGTGCAATTGTGGAGCCCAGCAGGCTGCTAGTCAGAACTGCGCAATTTCTGGAGGGAAGGCTAGTTTCCCTCTAGAAATGCATAATTTTCTTGAGAAAGCTGCTGAGCCTATATCTGGACCAAGTCCAGGTGAACAACCTATGAGGGGAATGCATCAAGCTGTGATCAACAAGCTGTCTTTGTGCAAGAAAAACACTGAAGCTTGTGTACTTGATGAAGCAAGACAAGGTGTTGTGAAATATTAGTAGGGAGGCTCCAAAACGAGGTTAAGGCAAAATTTTGGAGGGTGGTTATAGTCGCTACAACACTTGGCGGCACACTAGTAGAACTCTAGCTCTCTGAATAGACCTTGTTCGTGAAAAGCAAGCCTAACAACTCCGAAAGTATTGTTCAGTTCTCAACTCATCTTGGTTTCACACTAGCTTGATTGTAAGATTTAGTATCTCCCAAGATCTTGGTTGATTAACACACATTCCAAGCCAAGGAAACACAATTATTTCGATTGGGTTTGAGCGGTATATTGGTGCACAAGCAGTATAGTCATCAGAGTCTTAGTTTCATCTCTAGTGTTTCTCCGCTGCCAGCAGGCCTAGACAGTACCTTGATGGAGTCACATAGGAACACAAGCATGGCTCCGCTGCTAGTGAGCCTAGTCAGTACCCCGGTGGAGTTACTTGCATCACATCTTTCTCTTCTTTCACCTTATTCATTTTTCATTTTGAATTTTTTGACTTTTCATTTTTTCATTTTTTCATCTGTGCATAGCACTTATTCATTTCAGAGGCAGAAGAGGGATCCTGACTTATTGAGAGCATAAGAGGTTGTTCTAGCAGAGAAGTAGTTTATTATATCTCTGATGTGCCTGTTAAGGTTTCCCCCCTCACCTTACTCTACTTGACTAAGCTGCCAAGGGTTAACCCAAAAACAAACGACTAGAGACGGTGACACTAGTTAGTGCACAAGCATTGTGTTTTTACCAAGGTTCACTTCAAACAACATGTATTTTCCTTCGACGTATCACAGACTAAAAGTAACAAGTTCTTCATACAGAGGCAAGATGACAAATAACCAAGTAGTGATAGATGTACAAGCCCTCTTGTACTTCACCCAACTTGTTTCAAGAGTCATACATGGTTTCATGTGAAGCTAACCTATGAATGAAACGAGCAAACTATACAAACGAAACAAGCGAAATAACAAACAACTAAAAAAGCAAGAGTAGAAGTGAAAGTGAAAGCAAAGCAAGTGAGAAAACAAGCAAGTAGACAAACAAACAAACAAACTGATTAAGAAAACAAGCATGCAAGAAAACTGACTAAAAGAAAACACTACTCCTACTCCTACACTAACGGTACATGAGCCTGATCACAGAAGTGATATTTTCAATGCAACCAGTGGCGAATTGGTTGACCCATGTTGGTGAAGGCTTGGTCCGTGAGCAACCCAATTGTGTGAATGATCCAGAATTAAATAGGAACCCAAAAAATTATAGATATAACCATAAACATAGAGATACAACGGAAATAATGCTTCATTTCATTAATGTAAAATACTAAAATATGCTTACAAATAGAAATGGAAATAAACCAGCTAGGGCAATGGTAGCTTATCTCTGAGAAGAGATGTGGAGGCTACATGCTTTGAACTGTGTTATAATGAGGCTCGAAGGCCTATTTATTGTGGAGAAACAATGGAAAATCCTAAACATCCAAAAACCTAACCCTAGAAGATGAAAGGCCAAACTGTGGGCCCCATTTGGGTAAATTGGTACATCAACTTCCCGGGGTCGTAACTTTGGCATTCGATCTCCATTTGACGCATACAATAACTCATTAGAAAGATCTATCCAAGCACTAGATTTCCCAAAAAACATCGTTTAGGGCCTCAAAACGGCTCTAGAAGTTCAGGACCCGAAAAACTGCTAAAAATAGTAAATTGTGCTACAATTAAGGAAACTAAAAACTGAAAGAGACAGTTGTGGGGGTCCAAGTGTGATAGGTGGGTGGCTACCAACATCCACCTGGATCATTCCTCCATCGTTAGGAAGCAATGGTCCCCATTGCATTAAGCTCCTCCATCTGCTAAACTTGGTCCCTCGTGAGCTGTCCTACAATCTCTAATGTGTCTAGTAATGGTGGGAAGCATGGTCGAGGGCGTTCCACATCGAACACTTGGTGCAAGTGAAGGAATGGAGTAATTTTGTGCTCCAAAGCATTTTTTCCCACAACCTTGGTAATGATGTAAGGACCATGTCACTTCTTGTACTTGTCATTTTTCAGAATGGAGCGGCGATATATCGGCCCATTGGGTAGAGGTGCTCTGGGAGTCATATCAAATGAATGCTTGACCTCACAGTGCAACAGTGTGCCTATGGGTGAGGAGAAGATGTTCCTATCTACTTTCATGACCATTTCCATCTACTGTTGCTACTGCGTGGAGGAACACTTCGCGGGGGTCATGGATGTGGTGATGATCTTCCCCTTACTTTGGGAGCAAACCAGACATAAAATAAATTTCCTAATCTGGGAGATTAGCTTGTTGCATTTCTTAGCAATGTTCAAAGGGGTGGCGGTAGGTGGGGATACCTCCGGTATCCTGTATAATGAATTACACAAAGAAATAATAATAGCACGAGGCCTTGACTCATACACAGCATGTCACCTCCACAAGTATGGTTGGCCTAATAATACATCACAAACATCCAGAGGTGCAACATCACACAATACCTCATCTGTGAAGGGTTTGATGCTGTAGGGAAGGCAACACTATTGGCGAACTTGGAGGTCTCGTCCTTGGTGAATCCACCTGATACTGTATGGCTACAGGTGTGGTGTAGTCGGTAGGCCTAACCGCTTCACGACCTTTGCTGAAATGAGGTTCTTTTGGCTCCCACTATCAACCATGAATTGCAGCGGTGAACCCTTCACCCACATCTGTGAGTAGAAAATATGCTCCCCCTCCTCTGGATCTTCAGGTTCATTCTTCTGGATCTTGGCGGTGGCTATAGTGGCGTTGGGCTCCGCGTCAATGATCTGCATCCCTTTGCCATTCCCCTTGTCAGGTTCTGACTCAAGGTCGAAACATGCATCTGATTCTGAAGCCTTTAACTCAGCCACCAGTGACTGGTTGGTCTAAAACTCACTTGTGTTATGAGTGGAGCTCTTATGGAACTCACACCACTTTCCTTTGTCCTTCTTTGGCTTCGTGGTGTTGTTCTTTTCTTGTGGCTTCGACAAGTTGTCTTGGGTCACCCCACCTTGGCTTTGTCCTTTGGTCTTCAGATTCACAGATCCAAAGTCTTGCTTCTTCTGTTTAAACTTCTGCTAGATCTTTTGTTTCCCAAAAAACGTTGTTTAGGGCCTCACAACAGCTCAGGAAGTTTAGGACTCGAAAAACTGCTAAAAATAGTAAATTGTGCTACGATCAAGGAAACTGAAAAACTGAAAGAGACAGTTGTGGGGGTCTAAGTGGGATAGGTGGGTGGCCACCAACATCCACCTAGATCAGCGAACCAGCAACAAAGAAAGATATAACAATGAAGAAAACCACACTTCGTGTTTCAATGTGCCCACAGGACATAAGTGAGTTCAAGTGCATGACGAGCAGTCTATGGAATTATCATGGTGCTATGTGACACTGCATTCAACTTTGAAGCATAAGCACACTCTTGAATGTGACATGAAAGCAAATGAAAGAAACGAAGACAACTTGCATTGTACACGTGTTCTTGCAATATAAGATTCCTCCAATGCATGAGGGATGGGATCGTGCAGTGCGAGTGGAGGAAGTGTAATATGTGTTTGGGATGGATCTTCAATGCATTAATATGAGTGATGAAGAGCCTTGGGTGATTGAAAAACTTCATGATTGGAAGTGAGACTAACCACAATAGAGCAAGGACCTGAAATAACCATCAGCTCGAGCTGAAGTGCCTCGACAGTCTTGGGTGTTTCAACTTCATCATTAGATAGATCATCATAAATGGTGGCTTCAAAAGATCAATTGTGATACAGTCATGATTATGATCAAATACATAATCAAATGGATCATGACCGCCATGATCAAAAAAATCAATGAAGTCATTGGCATCCTCATGATCAGATGAATCAAACAGAGGGGTAAATGAAAAGCGAACAAACTCATCCTCACTGTTTCCAAAAAAGATAGATGAAAGATTGGTGGCTGGGTGCAGGTGTAAGTCACAAACATTCAAATCCGGAAACTATTTCTTCCAATTTTGGTGGAATTTCTTCTTTAATTTCCTTTGGAGTCTCAGTCATTTACCTCCAAAGTTAGATACTCTGCTAAATTAGCAGAACCCCTAAATTTAGCCGCAGCCACCAAATGCCTTACAAACACTCTAAACATCGCATATCACAATCACAAGCTCACCAATAGGGTTTCTTTCCTTATTAATGATGCGATGTGATATTTATCAGCGCACTTCATATCACATATTGCATTTCGCAACTCCATCAGCCGGTTCATTCACTCTTGAACCTTGCGATGCGATGTTAACCATTGATCCAATGGTCAAGATTAACAGTGATCTTACGATCACTGTGATATCGCATGGAGATCTATGTGACAATAACGCCTCACGGAGCTGATATATTTATAAATGCCAATTTATAATAGTTTAGATCCTAACTTGAGATTAATGCCTGATGACAAAGGATTTCAGATCTACGGCTCGCGGGAATTAGATTAACACAAGGTTTAATAACAGGGCCAACCCCTGTTGTTGACTATGCCACAATGCGTTGAAAATGAAATCAACGATTAATAATGAGTGTGAGACTTCAGCCCTAGATCAAGAATTCATGCACTTCTAACCCCGCAATCACTGATACATAGCGGAAAGAAATTAAATACAAACATACCATATCAATAGAACTCTCAATTTTAAGCCAAACTGGAAATTCAATGATACACAAAGGTACTATGGAAGGATTTGACCCCTCCGAGATTGACCAATTTTAAACATAAATGCACAGAGATTTAATGTTTGCAATGTTAATCATATAGGGCTAAAACAAGCCAAATCAGTCCAAATCCTTTTACAATCATTCATAATTTACATAAATTCTATTTCATCCTAACTATCAGATCCTTAAACACTGGATCAAATTTTCCTAATCTTGAACAATACCAAATCTAGTCAATATTCTCCTTGAAAATCTCAACTAAATCAAAATTTCATGAATTAATTACAAAACCATTCAATCCCTAAATCCTAAGTCAAATCCTATCTAGATCCCACTCCTTTTCTTGTAACTTTTTTTTGGGTTTTTGGAATAAGTTTGAAGCCTTTTTCCTTCAAGCCTCATGCTCGTGCATCAAATATAAAGTGGATTTTCAATGAATAACTTATCCTCTTCATTATCAAATGATGGACCAACATCCGACAAGTCCTGCAAATGATCAACAATGGGTGCATCCGTGGATGAAGACACGCATGTGAAATCATGGATGGAAGGTTTACCAAAGATGTTAGGAAAGAACAGAGGGGGCTCGGATGGAAGGGAGTCCTCCTTCGCCGAGTGTTGATGCTCAAGCTCCCACTCATACTCTTCATGAATGACAGTGCATGTTGGTTGTGCAACACCAACTCCATCGATGGGTTATTCCTCGTTCACAAAAAGTGAAGAACCCAGAATGGACGAACACAAGACAACATCATCTGGACGAACACCCAAGTGCGAAGATAGAGGTCGTAGAACAGAATACATATGAGAACTTGAAGGACTCACAACCAAATCTCTACGAAAATTGAGTGAACTTATTTTGGGAGAATGTGAATGATGAACAAGTGTGTGAGCATGATCCTCAACATCACTCAGCAGTGGTGGGGCTGTTGAATGAGAGGAAGGTGGACAGTCAGTTGAGACAGTGACTGCATCCAAATGAGATTGTGTAGCTCCATCAGTGAAGAATGTTGAGTGAGTCTTGATCTCAAGCTTCTTGTTGGGATGGGAAAATTTCTTAAATCAATACTCAAACCGGTCCCAAAGATAGGCAAATTTCATCTGGCTCCTCTTAGCTTGAAACTGCAAGTCACAGAAGCGCTGCAAAAAATTAATAACCAATTCATGCGGATCTTGCTATTGCTATAAAAATTTTTGGTCAAGATAGTCTGGATCAAAATGATAGAAAGTGTCTTCAATAAGATCACAGAAGTGCTCAAGTGAGTGCACGTTTTCAACTGGTAGGTTGAGAAGCCATCAACGTGGAGATTCATGAAGTGTGTGTGCAAGAAACAAGCTGGCTTGTTCGCTAAAACACCCATATTCCTCATGAAACATGGAAATAAAGTCATGTAAGTACTCAAGCCAGGCCACCTCGACTTCACCATCATACGTGTAAGTGGACAATAGATAACAAAACTCCCCCACGATGGAGACATGTTCATGATTCGAAAAACATCGTTGAGGGAGAAGAGTGCAAGAATCCATGAAAGGTATGAAAGGTTCAAAACTAGATGAGAGGACACAACTTGTCATCTGGCCCTCCTTCTAGTGCCAGAAATGTTGATGGTGTTGGACCTGTCAACATGTCAAGGGGATCTTCCCAGTAAGAATTCCTAATTATACCTTGGACCATTTGTGTAGGAGTCCCAATAGTGGGTCTTATGGTAATGCCTTGACCGCGATTTTGCACAGAGGCAAGTAATATAACTATGTCGGTAGCAAGGGTGTGACCACTGTAGTGAGTCAAGGAAGGTGCATGAGAGGTTCTAACACATGTGGGTTGAGTTGAGTGTGCCCCTTGGCAACCTGTAATAGTACTCAGCTAGGAAGGGAACACACGAGTGAAGATACATCACAAGCTAGAAAGTGAGTCAGCTGGCAATCCAAAGTGATGGTTAAACCAACAACACATCTGCAACAAGATTCATATAATTGCATACAAAACAGTTCATACACAACTAGGCAAGTTAAACAACATACATTGCTAAAGCAACTGGAACAGTCCAACTACAATAACAACATATGCATGAAAATGTGTTGGCTCTTATTATATAAAGAAGTGTAAGTTCCAATCTTAAAATACATCCATGTAAAATCGCTAGCCCCAACAATGGAATGTTAGAGCCACATTCGCCTGCTCCTCCAAAGAGATGAACTAGCTCGATGCAGTGGAAAAGACAAGGTGCATTACAATATTGTCCAAGCTCTCTCCAAGATAGTCTTATCGGAAGACTGGCTGACCAAAGCCTATACAGTGAGTTATGAGGGACTATTTATAGCAAAGGGTGGGGTGGCCCTTGACATTCCCCTTTGTGATTGTTAAACTATCCTCATGACTCTTCAACTACTCTATGACTGTGACATCCACTATTGACACTTGACTTACACTTGACATGACTTAACATTACTATAGAAATTTTGAATAATATAACACATTTTCACAAAGATTATCCTGATTATACACTATTTTCAGAATGCATGCATAATACATAACCTCCTCTACGTTGATCATCAATTTGCAGAATTAAAACATCAATCGCATGCGCACATTGAAACATCAATCACACATATCAACACAATATATCACAGGGAAAGCATACAGCTGAAACACCTAACTATATGTATATTATATTGACTGAGAAAATGTAACAATACATAGTACAATACTCCTCGCAAGTACTCAGTACTATCTCCACCTGTTACACATAAACTAGCACAGATTTGAATCAATCATAGGTTCAAATCTCCTCCACTGCTTGCCTGCCTCCACTGTGCAATCCTGCATGAGAATGGATGAGAATGGCTGATCCAAACTCGTATTTCCCTTGGCTGAACCACACAATCCTCATTGGCAATACTCAATCCATTGATTGTGCAAATCTCATGCACAACTATAGTCACAACTGACAGTTGTCTTGCCCTTTCACTCACCTCTAACACTTGTCTCCACTAAACTGTCCATGCACTGAGTTAACTGATGTATTCTTTAGTTGATTTATGAGTTAATAATTAGTGAATTAATTAATAATTAATTCACATCACTCATCACTTAGTCTATTGATCAGTTAGATTAAATACAACTAGTTCAACTAAGTCAAACTGAACACAACTCCATTAACTACTCATCCAACTCCACAGAACTCAATCACTGAAGTTCTAACTGAAGTCCTCCATGCAATAGCTCAAGTAACCCATAACCACGTATTTCCTTATGGCAGTTGCATGTGCCACATCTGTAGCTCAAACTGAAGTGCTCCAAGAGAATAAGATAATGTTTATAGTCCAAATATTATTAAGAGCTAACAATATTCGACTGTTCTATTTTTAGCCTGATAGTACCTACGTTGTTGTCTAAAAATAGAAGTCCATATATTTTTACCAACATGACCAATCATCCACAAATAGCATCCTGCAACTCATAGACCATGATCCATATGTCTAAAAATAGACTTTGCGCCAAAAATAGCCTGCGGGCACACTTAGTGAAGGCGACTTCTTTTCATCATCTTGTTGCATTTTCAACACTCCCTCTCAACAAGATATGGATTATCTACAACCCCTATCCTGTAACTCTGGAATGTTCTGCATGCAACACATCTACCCGGTCCACTTGCTCCAACAACACTTGGAACAAAAACACTTCCAACTGACCCCTCTGTTGGGATAGGAACATACTATGATGCCGAAGCTCTACCTGCTGCTGACAAGTGCTCCCTCTCTGACATCTGCGCTACTGCAACATATCCATACATCTCGCACCATTGCACACCTCTCTATGCCACCTAGCACTGTGCAAAACACTTGTGCCTCTCGCATTGTTGTAGCCTGCTAGCTATGCGCTGTCCTAGGATTCCCTGCACTGTCACTCTCTCTGCCGCTCCATCCACATCTGTCTCTACCCAATCAATCAGTTCCTGCTACTCCACATCGGGGCTCCTATAGCAAGGTCTCATCCAAGAGGTTGGGTACCTCAAGGATCCTGCCCCTCCTCCTTGGGACGATCACTCTATATCGCCCCACCTCCTACCTGGAGGTACGACTACATGTGATCCCTCAGCCCACCTCGCTCGAAGTTTCCCCCTACTGGAGGTCTCTGCATGAGTGGTCTCTTCCACTCCACTCAGCTTCCCCTGTTGTGGCTGCTCCACAACCTCCTGAAGCTGCTGCACCAATCGTGGCTCCCCCACAATTGTCTGAGACTTCTTCTGGCTCTTCATGTTGAGAGGTAATATACCCTCCCTCTCAACCACCAAGTCTCCATTAGTTGCTTTGCTGCTCAAGGCTTTGCATGCATCTACATGCAACTGATAAAGGTTCCTAACTTGAACCCCTATCTTCCGGGTTTCTCCAGTTTTCTTACTGCGCAGGAAAGCCTTTCCCTCGCTGAAAACAACATCATATCCCTTGTCTTCTAACATCACCAGAGAGATAAGATTCTTCTTCAGTCCTGGAACATGCATCACTTCCTTCAATACGAAGGGTTTACCAGACTCCCTCTCAAAGGAAATGGTATCGATACCGGTCGCACTGTTTCTACCATCGTCGCCCATCTCGATGTGCACTCCAAGATCTTTCTCATCTAGATCAGAAAACAAATCTCGATCTCCTGTCATGTGAAAAGACACACCACTGTCCAAGAACCATGCCGATCCCTTCACACTTGATACTAAGCATGCGATTAGCGAAAAATCCAGCTCAAACTGCGAGGCTAAGGCCTCTCCCATTGCAGATCCAGCAGCTTTCTTATTTTTCTTCTTCTGCGAACAATCTGTGGCATAGTGTCCGTGTTGGTGACAATGAAAGCACTTCACCTTGGACATGTCCTGCTTCTTGCCTTTCGCATCGGAATGAGAAGCTTTCTTGTTCTTCCCCTTATTTTCTTTGGTAGCCAAAGCGCAATTTTCTTCATCAAATGCCTTTGATGAAGATCTGTCCCTGGTTTTCCGCCTGATCTCCTCTTGCACAAGATCCGACCAAAGTCTCTCCCATCTTAGCAATTTCTCCCGACCATTGACAGAGTCCTGATAGGAATGCCAACTCTTCGAAAGACCAAGTAGAGCCAAGCTCACCAAGTCCTCATCATCGATAGTCACCCCCACACTTTCCAACTCATCCCGGCATTGGGTGAACTTCGTGAGATACTTGGGCATACTGTCTCCATTCTCACACTTAATGTTTCTGAGTTTATCCTTGAGCGCCAACTTCCTCTGGCCACTCTTGCTTTGGAATAAGTCTGTCAACACTTTCCACATCAAGTATGGAGAAACCTTTCCATGCAGGTTGGATACTCCGTTGAAAGACATTTCAACTTCGACACTAAGAAAACACTGCTGCAAATTCAAATTCCACCAGCTCAAAACTCAACTGCTTCTGATCTAAGATTCGTGAGAACGAAGTATTTCTCGTACAGAGATCGACTATATGGGCATTCACCAGATATCTCACCTTCCAAAAGAAGGATGAATCCAGAGGCTACCTAGCCCGATTACAGACTCTGCCTAAAGAAATAAAACCTAATCACTTTCTGAATAATAGATCTGATGATCAATCCTCGCTTTGATATCCTGTAGAACTTTTTCTACAAATCAACTAGCTTTGATACCATGTAGAAATTTTGAATAATATAACACTTATTCATAGAGATTATCCTGATTATACACTATTTTCAGAATGCATGCATAATACATAACCTCCTCTACGTTGATCATCAATTTGTAGAATTAAAACATCAATCGCATGCGCACATTGAAACATCAATCACACATATCAACACAGTATATCATGGGGAAAGCATACAGCTGAAAACCCCCAACTATCTGTATATTATATTGATTGAGAACATGTAACAATACATAGTACAATACTCCTCGTCAGTACTCAGTACTATCTCCACCTGTTACACACAAACTAGCTCAGATCTAAATCAATCACAGGTTCAAATCTCCTACGCTGCTTGCCTACCTCCACTGCGCAATCCTGCATGAGAATGGATGAGAATGGATGATCCAAACTCGTATTTCCCTTGGCTGTGTTAGCACCCAGGTTGTTCTCTTTGACTCCCAAGAGAATACGGCCGGGGTAACCACTAACCAATCTTTGGGCTGCAGCTTCTAGCCCAGCTGCAGTCAGAGAGGGCTCTCTCTATTAGGTTTATCACTGGTTTCAGTGAGGGTTTTAGGCTAGTTGTGAGATGAGTTTTTTGGTTGTTTTTGTGTGTTTGGTTGGGAGGATGCTTCTGTTTCCTTTAAAGCATATCAAAATAGATGATTAATCCATTGGGCAATGGGGTCTAGGGGTGTTTCTCTTGAAATCTTGATTTCGGTGAAGAGGAAAAGCTATAGGGCCTGTGTGCATTTCATGGAACAAACTGTGAAATTTTGATTGTGATGCATATACAACTAGTAATGAGCAATGAAGATTTCGTTACTTTAGGCTGTATATTGGTGAAAAAAGGCATGTCGTCTAAGAGAAATCACTTGAATTCTTAAAACAACAATGCACAGTAAGGGTATGGTTTAAAGGTAGCATTCAAGAATTACACTTTAAACGCTTTAGCAGAAGAAAACATACGAGGCAGCTCAGATTGAGCTCAGGGTAGTGAATAACTAAATCCTGAAGCTATCCTTTTTCTTTACTGTCTAGAGTTATAAACACAGAGGGAACATGAGAAACAGGAAGTATGAACAACATATGGAATAACTGGAAACATTCATAACTTAATGAGCCATTAGAAAACTTATTGAGTCATGTAATGAACAGGAATCCTGCAACTTTGAGCCACACACCATCAAGAGACCAAGAGAGAACACCTCGTTGAAGAAATCCCACTGCCTTTGTATTAAACTGTCTGAGAAATTTACAATATCAGGGTAGCAGAGAATATCTCAGAAAAGAAAAATCTTACATCCGGAGTCCAACCCCTCTCAAAAAACACGAGGGGGAATATATAGAAGTTGTCTACAAAAATATCTCAGGAATGAGGTCATCTGAGGAAGAAAAATCTATTACACTTGTGTAGATAAAGCAGATGAGAAGTTATTACAAGTATAAATGATAGTAAAAGCTTTTAAATGCTGTCAGAATGGCTTTTTGCCCTTTGAATACTGCGGACTTTAATCTGCGCTGTTCTTCATGAATGAAGCATTAAAGTGTCTTACTGCCTTTGATTGTCTGTATCTTTCTTGACTCTGCCCCCTGTACCTGCTGATGTTGTTGTCGATGCTGAGTGCCTGTGCTGAGCTGGCTCAGTGTCTTTATGCTTTCTGTTGTGTCTTTGCCCGCCTGTAAGAGTAATATTGACTGTATTACAAAAATTGTTTTCTTTTTCACCCCTGATTCAAAAGTAGTTTTACCAAGTCCTGCCAATTATCTGGGTGAGGAAGCTGCTGCTTCAAAATTAACCCAACGGTCTCATCAGCTTCAGTATACTTATAAAAATCGGGAGGTTTATCAAATAAATGTGCTACCTCATTTTTAATAAAAAACAAATTGTCTAATTTATTAAACAGAGCTTGTCCTGTTAATGGGTCTGCTGTAGATGACCCAGAAGCCTCAGCAATCTGCATGGCTGAAAAGGTGCTTAGTCTTTTGATATACTTCTCATAAGAGAGAAGCTTTCCTGATTCTTCTAGACTGGGGAGCCCTTTGTCTTGCAGTGCTGTGAACCTATTTTGGAACTTGGTTATATCTGCTTGCATGTCATGTACCCTTCTGTC
>APFE030864665.1:5180-17574 GCA_000404065.3 Pinus taeda | reverse complement strand
ATCTGTAGCTCAAACTGAAGTGCTCCAAGAGAATAAGATAATGTTTATAGTCCAAATATTATTAAGAGCTAATAATATTCGACTGTTCTATTTTTAGCCTGACAGTACCTCCGTTGTTGTCTAAAAATAGAAGTCCATCTATTTTTACGAACATGACCAATCATCCACAAATAGCATCCTGCAACTCATAGACCATGTTCCATATGTCTAAAAATAGACTTTGCGCCAAAAATAGCCTGCGGGCACACTTAGTGAAGGCAACTTCTTTTCACTAAGCTCCATCGTCTTGTTGCATTTTCAACAATTACAATGCACATGTACCCATGTGAACACAACTGCCTTGAACAAGCCAAACTAGACATCACTCTGACTTAGACAACCATGGAAGTCCAAATCCTCAACATCTTCATGTTGATTGACAGTGACATATTGATGCCAAGATATGTAGTCCTTGATGGTGTTCGTGTGTTCCGTAGTGACATCCGTCTGAAACCTGATCCTTGCCTCCATAGCATCTGGGTACACTGCTCGGGCTCCTTTGTCTAAGTCATCTGAAAGCATGTGCATCATTTTCTTCAATGTGGCTGGACCAACAACATACTTGTGCATGATGTTTGCAATGATGGGCAAGTCTGGGCTAGTGGCCATGCACATCAACTCGTCAAAGTACGAATCAAGCTCTATTTAGACCTACTTCTTTGTCTTCTCCTGGGTGAGAGTCCCGATTGATGGGATCACATGTGTGCGCACCACAACATCCAAACTCTTGAATACCGTGCATGGGAAGCCTGTATGCTAGTGATGAGTTACACGAGCTCATCATAGTTCCAGCTGTAACTTTGGATATGTGCTTTCAGCTCGACCGCATTGGCCCTCATCATATTTGGCAAGTGAAGTGGGGCTCCCTTGTACTTCATTGTCCATGTTTTCATGTCATCAATAGTAGCATGCAAGTTCATCAAGATATGTGCTCTTCTAGCACATCATTGCTGCCATCCGTTGAGATGGACTACTGCCTTGTGCATAGTACCAAAATTGGAGTACAATGCTCGCATAACTATGTCAAGGGACAATACTTCATCTAGTATTTCCTTCTTTAGTTTGGCTCCGACGGACATTGTCACCAAGTCTCCTCCTTGCTTGGTCGTTTGTAGTTCCTTTGCCATTCACTCATTCTCAGCTATTAGGAAGCGAACACTTGAGCTAGTGGCTTCGGCATACACTCTGGTTGCATCGGCCAAGGAAGCTAGATTTTTCTGCACATCACTCATGATCACTCATTCTTCAACTTGTGTAGGAGACGTATGATCCTCTGGAGTTGACACTCTGCAATACTGCACAACTCTATGTTGGGATTCATCAAACGAGTTGTTGTGAATCTCTTCTTCAGGCTGATCACCAAGGATCTCAGTGCCTCCTTTTTCATTTGATACTTTCTCATCATCTGGATGCATTGAAGTGGGTGATTTGACCTCTATGCGGTGAGGCATGATGTTGGTGTCCTATTCCAACTCCTACTGCTCCATGTCTGGATCCAGTTGTTGAAGTGCTTGTCCTATCTCCTGAGCAAACTCTTGCCCTGCAATGGTTCACCCTGTTCACCTAATGCCAACTTTTCTAATAAATCAACTACTTGTATGGGCATTGCTTCATCTATTTTCACATGTTGTGCCTCATGTTGCATCTGCTACTGTTGTGCTTCCCTCTCCTATTTGCGCAGCTCTTGTTCCTTTTGGAGTTTCTCCCTTAGTTCATGTAACTTCCTATCTTCTTCTTCCATTCTCTTCCTGTCCTTCTACCTTCGCATGATTCGCTTGTCACGCAGCTACCTCTTTGCCTCTATAGCCATAGCTACTTTCTCTTCAAGTGGATCTGCTCGAAACTTGCAGCTTTGCTCCTCCTCCATGTGATCGACAATCTTCCTCTTACCTTTGTTGTGCATTGGTATGCTTGCCTCTGTTGCCACTATTGCTACTGTTGGTGCTCTCTGTGATGCTACTTCATGTTCCTTTTCTAACCACTCCATAGCGAAGCTGAACGGTTCATTGGGTCTGGAGAAATTGTAGCAATACATCCATGGGTCCTCCTCGGCCCAATGACATGCCCTGTGGATCCATTTGAACGCAAATCTCTTGCAGTGATATTTCACAATTCAATGTGGGTCATATAGATTATAGCTCTGGAGGTCGAATGGGTACTTCTTCATCAGTTCTTCTTCGACATCTACTTTCTTGATACATTGGATCTCATATAACCCAATCCGCAATGGGAGAGCGAGCCAAGGTGCCTTCTTCTTTCGATGTAGTCTAGCTGTCAATCCTGCCGAGATGTGATATGTTACTTCCTACATGACAAGTACGTCCAAGGCAAACATTGATAGAACATGTGGAGGCTTCTCTGCACTGAACATTCAGATGAAAGTGTCAAACAGTGAGGCATACCAATCTACAATGCCTATCAATGCATCCATTGCTTCCTTTGACATGCAGGGTGGATCCTGTTCGAATATCATCTTGTACACAGTGATGTGTTATAGACATATTTGGGCACATCAACCCCAAACTTATATGTCGATGTATTAGGGCTCATCAACCCCTAAAAGAGTTGTTTTCATACCCTAAAGGAACATAGTCATATGAATACATCATTCCCCAGTGGAGTTGCCAATTTGTTTTTGGGAAAATTAGTGTCTTGTCGAATGACTAACTCCCTAGGTTTGGCAGCTACCCTAGAAACAATAGTTTAAAGCAATTCAATGATTTTTCCTATGTGTAATAGATAAGAGAAAGATAGTGGAACCAACCTGGAACTTCCAGTTAATCCCTTGCTTGATCTCTCTCTCCTTTGGTAGATCCTGCAACTCCTCCCCGTACTTAACACACTTGGAGAGTATTTGCACAAGTACAACAACAAAAAACCGTTAAAGCATCGTGATATATTACAACATAAACATTACATAATCATATATATAATGAAAAAATGATTGCATTCACAGTTGCACAATCATATGGGAGAAAACTTGAAGAGCTTTATTAATAGAAAGGAGAATTACAACCCAATTGTCTGATCTAGCGCCATCCTCCCAGCTTCAATCCTTCTTCACCGCATGAAATAGCAAGATCACACCAACAAGGATACAATGCTCTCTCCTCAATTACAAACTATCAGCACTTGCAATTCACAAAATTCCAGCCTTTTCATCTCTTGGATTGGAGATCCATTTATAGATATTTTCAAGGGTGTGAGTCATCCATGGGGTTTGATTAGTGTCATTCCACTTGTTACAATTGGTTCAACAAGAGAGGGGGATTGGAGATGGTTTCCTAATTCCCTTGGTCACCCTTGGGCGAACTCAGAGACGCAAGTGGCACAAGAGAAGTTTCTAGAAGATTCCATGACCAACCAACTAACAAACTTTCCCAGAAATTGGTCCATCCTCGCCCATCGCACCTTATAGAAGGCCTAAATAGTATGCATCGCCCCCTGACAGTGTAGCAATTAGTATGCATCACACTTTGACAGTGTAGTAGTCAGTATGGTTCTATTTAGGTTCACCTTTGTCTATTTGGACGAAGCTGAAAAGGTGTTGGATAACCGTCCTGCTTCACCACAGCGACTTCCATCTGGTTACCGAAGACTCTCCTTTTCATCATGCTGGGGGCATGTAAACCAATTCAAGCATAATTTTTCATTTCAAACTTGCGTAAACATGAAACTGAATCCAAGCATAGTTCCCCATGGTTCAAGCTTGCGTAAAAATGAACCCATTTCCATTTTAACCTTTGTGACTGTCATTTTATCAGCGTCTTTCATCAAATGAGCCTTGATTGTTTCATTCCATCACCACCATCTCTTTGGCCGATCATATGCTTTCACTTGGTTGTTTTACCCTTTTTGAGGAACAACTGCAATGAGTGGTCTTATTAGCCAGCCTCTTCACATCAATCAATATATTTTGAGAAGTTCCAAACATCACCGGAACTAGTTACTACCTTAGACACCACTCACTCCTCAAAATAGAGTCCTCTTTAAACTCTTTTCAGACTCTTTAAACATGAAAATATAGTCGAGCGTTTGTCTCTTCCAGCTCGTTAAAGTATTGGAAACGACATCTGTCTTGTATTATTTTATCCTTTTTCGGACTTGAGGGATTAATTTACGAAAAAGAACTTATGTAGTCTTCTTTTTGTCCCTTTTCAAACTATCTAAACATGAAAAGGACTGAGTTATCCTTATTGTTAAACTCGTTAAAATAATAGCGACAAACTTTTCTATCTAGATGAGACCAAGTTTCACTGTCGCTAAACTCATTAAAACATCAAATAGCATCGGGTTTTGCCTGAATTGCGAATTATAGAACAAGCATATGTTATCCTCCTCAAGCTTGACAAAAATAAGGTACTAGTCAGCAATGACTAGGGAAAAAAGGGAAAAATCTTGAAGAGTTTATGGTAGCAAGTTGCTCTTGAACATGACACTTTCACTTCCTCTCCATAATTGAGTTGGGTTGGGTTATTTCGTTCACTGGTCATCATACCATTGGTCTTTCATACCATCCATATTTTGGGGTTAACGCTACCAATTCATCTCAGTGTCACCAACATGTTCAAGAGAAGTCATTCAGTTGAGAAGTCATCATCCAGTTAATGGCTCATACACTACAATACCTCCAACCTTCATTTTTTCATTACCGCCATTCTTGAACCTTGTGTCGTCAGTTCATTTTCACCTCCAGAAATCATTTGCTTCATTTTGTGTCGTATATGTGGGATATATTAAGGCCCTCCTATGACGAGTCACTTCTTGTTGACATCAGCTCATTATCTAAGAAGTTGACTTAGAAACAATCCTTTTAGTGCTTTGAAGCTTGTTTACATCAATGGCAAGTTTCTCACTTCCGACGACCAGTTGACATCAATAGCCTTCGACCAAACGATTTTGTGTGGTGTTCAAAATCAGATCATGTATTCACACCACGTGAAATGTACTGTAGTACCTTGAGGATCATTCATTATTGTTGATTCCTCTCACATCTGTTAACAACTCACATCATTAGCTGGTAATCAAGCAATGTCTTTCCATGTTCGACCTCAAGACATCTTTTCACATGGTTTGACTTGTACATCGAGTGAATATTGAATGATTTTGAAGACCCCGGATCTAGTTTCATCCATCCGAGCTGCGATATATTCAGGGATACAAAAACATCAAATGTACAAAGGCTCTACACAAATGGTCATCCTAATCATGGATTATGACTCTATATTTGTAGAATCACCAGTCTGTATCTGCAGATGACTATCTGATCTATGTACATGAAATGAAAATTTATAAATTTGAGCATGGGAATGCCTCTCTCAGATATATCATGAAAAATCGTATTATGATGATGTATTGTATTGTAATTTATGTAGGTCACCTTCCAGTTCGAAACTTTGGATCCTCATGATAAAGCATTTCACCCGACATGAATATTTACGACCTCATGCTTTAGGGGGGCAACTATTATAGACATATTTGGGCACATCAAACCCAAACTTATATGTCAATGTATTAGGGCTTATCAACCCCTAAAAGAGTTGTTTTCATACCCTAAAGGAACATAGTCATCTGAATACATCATTCCCTCAAAATTTCCATCTGAGAAATCATCCAGAAATTGCCTAAATTGAACCATACTGACTACTACGCTATCAAAGTGCAATGCATACTAACTGCTACACTATCAGGGTGTGATGCATACTATTTAGGCCTTCTATAGGGTGTGATGGGCGAGGATGGGCCAATTTTCGGGATAGTTTGTTAGTTGGTTGTTCATGGAATCTTCTAGAAACTTCTCCTATGCCACTTGTCTCTCTAAGTTCGCCCAAGGATAACCAAGGGAATTAGGAAACCATCTCCAACTCCCCTCTCTTATGGAACCAATTGTAACAAGTGGAATGACACTAATCAAACCCCATGGATGACTCACACCCTTGCAAATATCTATAAATGGATCTCCAATCCAAGAGGTCAAAAGGCTAGAGTTTTGTGAATTGCAAGTAAGTGCTCATAGTTTGTAATTGAGGAGAGAGCATTGTATCCTTGTTAGTGTGATCTTGCTATTTCATGAGGTGAAGAAGGATTGAAGCTGGGAGGATGGCACTAGATCAGACAACTAGGTTGTAATTCTCCTTTCTATTAATAAAGCTCTTCAAGTTTTCTCCCATATGATTGTGCAATTGGGAATGCTATCATTTGTTCATTACATATCTGATTCTGTAATGTTTATGTTGTAATAGATCATGATGCTTTGACGGTTATTTGTTCTTGTACTTGTGCAAGTACTCTCCAAGCATGTTAAGTACGAGGAGGAGTTGCAAGATCTACCAAAGGAGAGAGAGATCAAACAAGGAATTAAGCGGAAGTTCCAGGTTGGTTCCAATATCTTTCTCTTATCTGTTACACATAGGAAAAACCATTGAATTGCTTTAAACTTTTGTTTCTAGGGTAGCTGCAAAACCTAGAGGGTTAGTTGTTCGACAAGACACTAATTTTCCCATAAAAAGGGTGAAAAAATGATCGGACAGCCACGTGATTACTCCTTTGAAGCTACATTTGGATAACAACTTGAAATACATGTTCACAACAGTCTCTGTCGGTGACCATGCCCACTCCAATCCCGGGAACTCCTATCGGGCACAGATTGCATCTAAGATGTAGGTGGACATGTAAATATCTGCATGCATACCTCCAGGTGACTATCGAGCCTTCATTACTTGTTTCTTCAGCTAATGAGCCAGTATTCTGAACCAGTTACATGGTTTTCCTTCTCTAGCCAATTGGTCCAGTGCAACCACCCAATGTTGTGGGAAGGTTTTCATGCTTGCTTGGCCATACAAATGAAAAGAAAATATGATCAAGTATTGGTATGCCTTCCTCAGTATCTTTATCTTGTAGATCTGGTTGGGTGTCAACCTGAATCAAGTTGGCTCCTTTACCCAATTCTTCATTATGTCTCTGGAGTTAGCACTATTGTTGGGTAAGGCAAATGGAGTCTTCACGATAGTGAGTGGCTCTGACATCTGATACATCTCATCATAATCGTGTTCCTAGAAGGTCGCAAGCTTCATTCCACTGACACTCCTCAAGGTCATCGTCTCGAGATTAGCGTGAGAGATGATCTAGTGTATCATGTCCGTGCATGGGAACGTGGCATATCTGTATGCAATTTGGTACAAGTCGGACTTGTGAATGTTCATGTACACCTGACGATCTTTGAGGTCTTCCCCAAAAGTGCATACAAATGTTTCATTGACCTCTTGCCACTTCAGTTTGATGTCGTTGTCTAGAAACAACTTTGTATCTTCATAGATCGGAAAACTAGAGGACACTTGCTCAACTGTTGCTCCAGCTGCATTTCCATCAGTGTCCTGTGATCCTGTTCTCTTGGAAGCCATTGAGACAGATTGAACACCTGAAATATCTGGATACAAGCAACATGCATTGCAAGAAATTTGTTAGTGAAAACAAAGCAACTTCTAGGAATGACACAGCACATACCTAGGAGACTAATGGGAAAGATTGCCCAATTTCTTCTAGGAGGTTGGGTGACTGGCTGCTAAAATTGTAAAAGGTAGTTTGGGTTGTCTGGGAGGTAGGACTGGTTTTTGGATCTGCGCAATGCGCAATCTAGACTGGCTGCTAGCTACTAGGATTGGGCAATGTGCAATTCCGGCTAGGAGTGACTGCAGGCTCAGGAACTGCATTGCTCAATTTTTTGGGCCAGCAATCACTACCCCTAAAAAATGTGAAAAACAATCCTCGAGGACAGTGTTGGGTAGAAATGCGCATTTCTGGAGAGGAAAGCAGAGCCATCCTTCCCCAAATTGCGCAATGTTGTCTTAGTGAAGGTAGAATCTAGGCCAAGGTTGGCCCGACTTCCCGATGAGCAACCGAAAGAAAATAAGATAATGAATGCATGGTAACACTAAGTGAAAGTAGAAGTGATTGACAGTGCATGCAAAACATGAATGAAAGATTCAGTAAATAGATCAACATGCATGTGGGTGAAGCGTTTCACTAGTTCGGTGAACGTTCATGCAAAATATTTTCATGCATGCGACAACAGTGAGATAGTAATGGAAACTAAAACAAAGCTAGGAAAAGCTAGTATATATGTAAATGATAGCAAGCATTCAAAGAAATCAAGCAAAAAACACTCACACAAGCGAATACACAAAAAGCGACAGAAATGTTGAAAAAGACAAGTTGAGGCCATTTACCCATGAATAGTTGAGCTAGATGTGTCGAAGAGTCCTGGATGTTTTGTGGGATGTTAGATATCCAAGATCGATGTGAAATAATGTGCTCTAATGTGTCGCATAAATAAGTTTGGGCTCATGATGTGCATGCCTCAAATCTAGGAAAAAGAGACACTTTGAGGGGAGTCTCTAAAAACAAGTTTGCATATAACCTTTGGCTACTAAAAATAGCTACCTAAATCATGGGATGCCTTTTGCATTTTTCCTTCTTCTATTCCAAGAAAAGCAAGTCATGCATGCATGCAAGTCAAGTTTCCTTGGTCCCAAGTGGAACTGGTCAACTGGATTGCTCATGCACAAAACTTCTCAACTGCTTGAGAAAAATGCGCATTTTTGGCTGGGAGCTGGGATGAATGCCCAGAAGGTTTGTGCAATTTCTAGGAAGAGTAGCTGACTGCTGCCCAGATTTGTGCAAATTCTGGGCTGAGCAGCCCTACTGGGGAATTTGAGCAATTCCTGCTTGGAGTGTTGGCTGGCAGAATTGCGCAATTCTGGAGCCCAAGAGGTTGCCAGATAGAATTGCGCAATTTCTGGAGGGAAGGCTGGTTTCCCTATAGAAATGCGTAATTTTCTTGGGGAAGATGTTGAGCCTACAGCTAGACCAAGTCCAGGTGAATAGCCTATGAGGGGAATGCATCAAGATGTGATCAACAAGCTGTCTTTATACAAGCAAAACATTGAAGCTTGTGTACTTGACGAAGCAAGACAAGGTGTTGTGAAAGACTGGTAGGGAGGCTCCAAAACGAGGCTAAGGCAAAATTTGTGAGGGTGGTTGTAGCTGCTACAACAATGTGGGAGGGTTTATATGAGTTTGGGCCACACAATTATGACTTATGGTATGAGACGTTATTAACAAAACCACACATGCATATTTCATAGTTAAACAAAATGAGAGTGGATTTATGGATGGGGTTGTATGGTACCAATGGTGGTATTAAAGGCCAAGAGTAGATTTATGGATTGGGCTATATGGTACTAGGAGTAGGCACTGAGCAACAATGGTATAGCGTTAACATAGGAGTAGAGAGCGCTATTACCTGTGATATAGAGGCAACACAAGGGCGAAGATATATAACAGGATACGTGGTGTTAACTGTGGAATGGGAGCATGGTTATGTTTTATGACTATGAGTCACAAAAGGGAGCCATGGAGGTTGGTAACTGAGAGTCTGAGAAGCGATATTATACGAGTTTGTTTGGAGTGTGGCATGGCAGGACGCAACAACCGGTTTAGAAAGAACCATGAAAATTGTGGTTGTTATATAGCATGGAGGAGTCAGAGGTATTAACTATCCAGAGAAGTATGAAGGAGGAGGTTTGGAGGTTCTGTGGTAGGCTGGGGGAAAGTTTTGTTTACCATAACTTCTTCTGCGTCAACATATCACAATCACGATAACACAACACTTATGCACAGTTATGATAGCACAACACAATTAGGATTCGACATGTATACAACACCTTATCAAAGTCACGATAGCACAACACAATCAGGATTCAATGTGTATACAACACCTCCAGGTAGCACCTCTAGGTAGTGACTGCACCACAACACCTATGGCTTCAATGCACCAACCACATTACACCATTTGGTGTAGCAACTCGCTCTAGTCTTCATAGGAGGAAAAAAATTCCTCAATGCAACAAATCGACTCTTCAACAGTTAGACTAGAATGCACAAAATTTGGTAGGGATATGTCAGTTTGCAGAATTGCAAAATAGAGACAGGAAGGAGTTACAAGAGTAGGAAGGAAGCCAAAAATAGTGGCTAGTACCTTTTCTCTGATACCATGTCAGGCCAGGAGGTAACTCATCAAAAGGAATTGTGTCATTGCATTGAGATTGCTCATGGATATATACAAGCAGGGAGATACTCTTGGGCTTCATCTCCTAATGTCTCTTCATATTCCTATTCTCCATTATTCACTATTTATATTATTTACATATATTCACCCAATCCGAATGATTAGGTGTTAACAATGAGAAAAACTGGCAGTCCTCAAGTAAGGAGACCCTGAGGCTACCCACAACGCTAGCGCTTTATTTAATTAATTACAATCACTTATAGCCTTATAAAGATGCATAGGACTAGGATAGTTAAAACTACTCCCTAATTACAACAAATAGCTAAACAACCATCTGTTTCTCCATCATTTTCAAGTTCCCCCCTTAATGGAGAAAAGATTGATTTCCAAATCTAGCATCTCTCTAAACAATTCAATTGTTATCTTCCCAAGGAGCTTTATGAAAATGTCAACAACATTTTCACAAGTATTAAAATATTCAATGAAAATTTCCTTAAACTGTATCTTTTCTCTAATAAAATGAAATTAGGCATCAACATGCTTTATCCTTGCATGAAATATTGGATTATTTTCCAACTTGATCGAGCTCTATTTGTCACATTTGATCATTTTAGAATGTTTTGTTCTTCTCCAATATCTTAAAAAACTCACCTCAACTAAATAACTTCACAAGTTTTTGCACACAAATCTTTATTTTTTTCTCTGTAGATGACAAAGATACAGTTGGTTGTTTCTTGCTGCTCCATGAAATAATCTCGGATCCAATATTGAATGCATAACCTGTAGTAGATCTTCTATTATTGGCCCAATCTAAATCTGAGTGACTTGTCAGCTCAACATCAAATGAATCAGTATATTTAAGATCAAAATCAATTGTATCTTTAGGATACCTAAGCACTTCTTTTGCTTCTCTCCAATAGATTTCTAGAGGTTTCGTTATAAACTAACTAAGCACACTAATTGAATATGCAATGTCAAGTCTTGTTGTAGTAAGATAATTCAAACTTCCAACTAGTTGTCTGTACATTGTACCATCAACCTCTTTTGAACCATCATCAAGGTGAAGCTTCACATTTTGTTGCATAGGAACAAATGAATCTTTTCACTGATCCATGTTAAACTTTTTAAGCACTTCTCTGACATACTTACCCTATGAAAAAAAAGTCTGACCAACATCTCACCAAACTTCAAGACCTAAATAGTAATGAAACTCATTGAGACCTTTCATCTTATATACTTGTGGCATCTGCATCTTAATTTCATTAATTAACTTGACTGAATTTCTTATAATGATTAAGTCATCAAACATATAAAGAAATCAACACTACATACCCCTTTGCATAAAATTTGGTATACATATTTGGATCATTTTGACTTCTCATAAAACCTTACTAGAAAAAGAAAGAATCTATCTTTTCATACCACGACCTAGGTTCCTGTTTTAGCCCACACAAATCTTTCTTTAATCTACAAACTAAATATTCATGTTCTTTTTTCAAAAACCCTTCAAGTTGTGTCAAATACACCTCCTCCTTTAAGTCACCATTCAAAAAAGCTGACTTTACATCTACTTGGTGAAAATTCCAATAATACTTTGTAGCTAATGCAATTAATAATCTAATAGTGTTCAATTTAACTATAGGTGCAAATGTTTCTTCATAATCAATACCCTCTTTCTGAGAGTGCCCTTTCGCTATCAATCTAGCTTTATATTTATCTGATCCAGGTGGATGTTGGTGGCCACCCACGTATCCTACTCGGACCCCCAAAACTGTCTCTTTCATTTTTTCAGTTTCCGTAATTGTAGCACAATTTACTATTTTTAGCAGTTTTTCAAGTCCTGAACTTCCGGAGCCATTTTGAGGCCCTAAACGATGTTTTTTGGTAAATGTGTGAGCAACATGTGTTCCATGAACCTATGTAGCTCTTCCCAAAGTTGTAGTGCTCGAATAGATCTTTCTAACGAGCTATTGTATGCGTCAAACGAAGATCGGGTGCCAAAGTTACAACCCCGGGAAGTTGATGTACCAACTTACCCAAAATGGGGCCCACAATTTGGCGTTTCATCTTCTAGGGTTAGGTTTTGGGATGTTAAGTGTTTTCCATTGTTTCACAACAATAAATAGGCCTTCAAGCCTCATTGTAACACAATTCAGGGGCATGTAGCCACCACACCTCTTCTCATAGATAAGCTACCATCGCCCTAGCTGGTTTATTTCCATTTATGTTTGTAAGCATATTTCAATATTTTACATTAATGAAATGAAGTATTATTTCTGCTGCATCTCT
>APFE030864660.1:9005-24304 GCA_000404065.3 Pinus taeda | reverse complement strand
AAAAATCTATAAATTATTAAAATTAATTAATTTTTTTAAATAAAATTAATGAAATTTATTTATTGTATTGCTTTTAGTGTTAAATAATTATTTAGTATGCATTATGATGTTATTATAAATATTATGGTATTGTTTTTTTCCTTTTTAAGGGATTTGAAAGTTGAGATAGTTTGCTTGGTATTTTATAACATGGCAATCATTAATTGGGTTGTAACCTTAGGCTAATATTATGTATTTTTTAAATTTTGTTGTAATATGGATATTCTTTTTATTCTAAAATGATAAATTAATATTATCAATATTTGAAATTTTGATAAAAAAAATGAAAATACAAAACAAAATAATAAAAAATTGATAATAATAATAATAAAATAATAATAATAACTTATTTGTAATTTAATATTCTAAATAATATATTTATATACAGAAATAATTAGAGTATATTTATATTCGTAGAAATAAATATTTAAAAATTATATTCACGCAAATTATATTCATATATCTATAAGTAAATAATACATATACAAATATAACAAAGAAAGATTCAAACACGCATAAAGAATGCATTCATACACATACAAAGAATACAATTAAACAAGGCACATACAATATAGCAAAGAATAGATTCCTACACACAGAGAATACTTTCATACACATACAAATAATACAATTGAACAAGACACACACAAATGTAGCAAATAATAGATTCATACACACAAAGAATACAATTAACTAAGACACATACAAATGTAGCAATGAATAGATTCATACACACATAAGAATACATTGATACACATCCAAAGAATACAAGTAAACAAGACACATGCAAATGTAGAAACTAATACATTCATATACACATAAACAATACATTCATACACATACAAAGAATACAAGTAAACATGATGCAGGAGCATCCAGCTCTGAGGAGACAGAAGGAGGTTGACCGTCTCAGGGAGAGACAAGAACACACAATCATCTATGTTTAACTAGACAGGGGTCAGACTTGTCGGTTATGTTACTTACTTTTACTTGGTTTATTTTAATTTATTTGTCACGAGGTTGATAGGATTAGAACAGTTAAATTCGTGCACTATTATTTTTAATAGGAAATTAGTAACAGGAAAATAATTGATAGTTAAGTAGTTTCTTTAAAGCTACATTAGTTAAGGACAGTTAAAGAACTGATAAATAGTTACCCTTCTATTGGGACAGTTTTACCAAGAAAAGTTATGCTTCATTAGGATATAAGCAGAAAGAGAACCATTGTACGGGATTCCTCAACAGATAGAAAAAAATTGACAGTCATTTCTGAAGACTTTATTATATTTCTGTATGAAAACATCATCACTGTGCAAATAAAATTTCACCCATCGATTTACAATCATTGTGTAGATAAGACTTTATGCATCGATTTACAATCATTGTGTAGACATAATTTCTTTCATAAATTTACAGTCACTGTGTAGACTAAACCTTCAGGCACAAACACATAAATACTGTGTAACGGGTGTGATGGAACAGTAAGACGGGAGACAGCCACAGAGAGAGCAGGCGCTGGCTTACATAACAAATCCGGGGACGAAAGTGTGTGAACGACAAGGTGTCTAAACATCCACAAAGAATAGCAAGTGTTGTCGAATGCATCATGGCCAAGTAAAGAAGAACGAGGTACAAGAATATAAATAATCTTTCAGGTAACCCTGCAAACCCAACTATTTCTGATTTACAAAACTATCGGAAAGAAACAAACAATCTGTAACATTTCAATCAGTATTATAGATAAAGTAACGATACAGTCTAGGCGTTCATGGCCTTTTGAAACAAAACACCTATTTGAAACAGAGACCTGAAATTAAGTTTCCAGCGCAAGAGACCCACACGACCAGACAGTATCAAGAAATGGTTCAGAGCAAGGTATTACCCAACAGAACCTGCGAAAGAGGTTTATATTAAATAAGTAGCAAGATTATAGTCGAGGGGTCGAACGAGCGAACACCCAGTTGAAAGAACAATAAGAAAATAAAAACCCCATTTGCAGACCGAGGGTTCGACAGTATGACAAAACCCATTTCCACGGACAGAGCCCGATAGCAGGACCATAAATATTACATGCAAAAGATTCACAGAAACGGATCAACGCACAGAACCCATGAGGGTTACACAGAACCAAGGAGAAAACCCAACAAATCGATCGCTCAAGTAACAAGTCCAGCATTACAGCTAAATCTCAGAACCCTAAGGAACAAGTCTATTTAACTGGAAGGATCCTACCCAGAAAGAACACTGGAGGATGCCAAGGATTGGTGAATGCGTGGACGACATCGAGCTCCAGAGGCGACGGCATCAGACCACCTACAACAAATAATGAAAACCCATTAGAATATTTGCAGTCACAAGTCAGAGTTACAAAATAAACAACGGGAAAGGGAAAATACAAACCCCAAAGCTTACCTGTAGATACGAGACAGAAATCGAAAGACCGACAGACCTCATAAGCTGAAAGACCCGGAATGAATGCGTTAGGGTCGGTTAAATAAGGACTAAGGAAATACAACCAGAGAGAGAAATTACCTATGCAACGAATTGAAGAGTGCAAGCCTGGTAGGAAACCTGTCATAATGCAAGCTCAGTCAGTAAATCGAACAGAGGCGACATCTAACCAGTAAAAATCGAAACAATAAACCTGTGACAAAGGAATACAAACTCTGTACCGAGTAGAATCGCCTCCATAATCCTTGAAGCATTATCGCGAAGGTGTTAAACGTCGAGGGAAACCATAGTATCAGTGCAGGGACCAGGTTAGCGGAGGTAGCAGAGCTTCCGCGGAGCAGAGCAGCACTCACAGTGAAAAGTGCAAATGACCAGGATAGTGGGAGGATAGCTGACAAAAGGTCGAGGTCGTATAGGAGGGCACCGGCAGGTGTGAAGGGGTTAACCGACGGGTCCGGGAATAACCCTAATACCTATTACCAAGAAACGTACAGGAATTAAAGTCAACCATAAATTCTCCAAGGACATAGTCCTATCAACCATTAGATATTTTGATTTGGCGGCAGGCCATCATAAGTGGTATCAGAGCTAGTTTCTTGAGTTACAACAAATGGAACAGGTAGAAGGTGAAGGTGAAGGAAGAGGAAGAGGAAGAGGACGAGGACGAGTGGTCCATAGGGCAGTAGATGTTGGACTTCGAGAGGAGATTCGAGTTTTGCGTGAACGATTGGCAGTGATAGAGGCTGGGGGAAGAAGAAACCCGACAGACAACAATGATGAAGAAGTAGCTGAAACAGAGGAGGATGAGTATGAAGGAGTGACACCAGAACTTAGATTATTGAAATCAGTTTTATTGTCCAGTCATAAGCCAAGGCATGAGTTACCTACTTATGACGGAAGTTTGTTTGCAGATGTGTTGTTAGATTGGCTGAGTGAAGTTAATAAATTTTTTGAGTTTGAGGAGACCAGTGAAGACAAACAGGTGAAGTTTGCCGCCACCAAGCTGAAAGGACATGCGTCCTTATGGTGGGATAGCGTTCAGGCGGAAAGGAAAAGATTAAACAAACAACCAATCAAGAAGTGGGCCAGAATGGAAGAAAATTTGAAGGAGAAGTTCCTACCGAAAGATTATCAGATCATGTTGTACAGGCAGGTACAGAACCTGAAACAAAGAGGAATGACTGTTAGGGAGTTTACAGAGGAATTTTACAAGTTGAATTTGTGAGCAGGGTATGTGGAAGATACCTTAGAGAAAACAGCCATATTTGTAAATGGCTTGAGAGGGGAGATTTTGGATGAAATTGGTATTCTTTCACCTCAAACATTGGATGAAGCCTATCAGTTTGCACTGAAGGCAGAGGAGAAAATAAAAAGGAAGCAGAAAACCAAGAGAGGAGGTGGTTCTGGCAGGGGAAAAGGCAAGGTTTATGGTAGAGGTAGAGGTGCAGGCTCAAATGAGGAGGGCAGTAGTTCCAAATCTGCTGGTACAACAGATAAGGACAACAGCAACAGGGAAGGACAACCAGCTCAGAGAGGGCGAGGATTTGGTCGATGCAGGCGAACTGTCCAATGTTATCGTTGTCACAAAATGGGATACAAGTCATATGACTGTCCTGAAGGTGAACCAGCAGGTGGGAGAGGAACCTATGTTGCTCAGCCAGAGGATGTTGAAGAGGCACCTCAAGAAGCGGAGAGTACACCAGAGATAGGTGAAGCCTTGGTGTTGAATAAGGTGTTGTTAAAACCAACAAAGGAAGTTGCAGAACCAGATCAGCGAAAATCTTTGTTTCGCACTGTTTGCAAGTCATGAGGTAAGTGCTGTAAGTTGATCATTGACAGTGGGAGTACCGATAATTTGGTAGTTGTGGAGATGGTGGAGAAGATGGGATTAAAGAAGCTGAACCATCCCACTCCCTACAAATTATCGTGGCTGCAGAAGGGGCATCAACTGTTAGTAGATGAACAGTGTGAGGTGGAGTTTCAGATCGGTAAGTATAAGGACAAGATCCTTTGCGATGTCATGCCAATGGATGTCTGTCACTTATTGTTAGGACAACCTTGGCAGTTCGACAGAAGTGCAGTTCACGATGGGAAAACTAACTGCTACAAGTTCATGAAAGATGGGATCAAGCATACGCTTGTGCCCATCAAAGAGGAAAATACAGCAGAGGCTAGCGGAGTGCAAGCGCTGCTGTTAGGTGGAAAAGAATTCATAAAACAGATTGAGGACAGCGAGATAAATTTTGCTGTCATAAGGAGACCAAAGGCAGTAGTACTTCATACACAGGTTTCAGATTTACCAGAAGAAGTTCAGAGGTTGCTGCAGGATTTCAGAGACATTGTGGTGGATGATCTTCCAGATGAGTTGCCACCCAGGAGAGGTATTAGTCACTGCATTGACTTTATACCAGGGGCAAGCCTGCCAAATAAAGCAGCTTAGCGCATGAGTCCCAAGGACCATGAAGAGATTAGGAAACAGGTTCAAGAGTTGTTGGATAAAGGTTTGATCCGGGAGAGCATGAGCCCATGTGCAATACCTACTGTTTTGGCTCCAAAGAAAGGAGGAGAGTGGAGAATGTGTACGGATTCCAGGGCTATTAACAAAATTACTGTTAGGTACAGGTTTCCCTTACCTAGGATGGACGATATGATGGATTGTCTGAGTGGAGCGACTTATTTTTCGAAGATTGAATTGAAGAGTGGATATCACCAGATCCGGATTCGTGAAGGAGATGAATGGAAAACCACTTTCAAGACAAACGAAGGCTTATACGAGTGGCTGGTGATGTCGTTTGGTTTGAGCAATGCTCCCAGGACATTCATGCGTCTGATGAATGAAGTGCTGAAGGAATTTAACGGTAAGTTTGTAATAGTTTACTTGGACGATATTCTGATTTTTAGTAAGACTAAGGAGGGGCATTTCCGACATTTGCAGAGTGTGTTGAGAAAATTACAGCAGAACAAGCTGTTAATTAATTTGAAGAAATGTACCTTTTCTCAGCGAGAACTGGTGTATATGGGTTTTGTTATTGCAGAGAATGAATTAAAAATGGACCCAGAAAAGGTGACAACCATAGTTAGCTGGCCTTCTCCGAAAAGTTTATTTGAAGTTCGAAGTTTCCATGGACTTGCCAGTTTTTACAGGAAGTTCATCAGAAATTTCAGCGAGATTTGCGCACCAATGTTGGATACGATCAAGAAAGTGAATCAGCTATTTCACTGGACTGAAGCAGCAGAAAACAGCTTTCAGATCTTGAAAAAGAAGATTACTGAAAGACTTGTGTTGAGACTGCCTAATTTCAACAAACTTTTTCAAGTTCGTTGCGACGCCAGTGGTACAGCCATTGGGGCAGTCCTTAGCCAGGAGGACAGACAAGTTTCTTATTTCAGCAAAAAGCTAAATGAGAGCAGGCAGAAGCACTCGACCTATGACAAGGAGTTCTACGCCATTGTGCAAGCTTTGAAACATTGGCGACATTATCTATTGGGTAACGAATTTGTTTTATTTTCTGATAATTCTACGTTACAGTAAATTATGCAGCAGCATAAATTGAACCATAAGCATGCAGCTTGGGTTGAGTACTTGCAAAGTTTCACATTTGTACTAAAACACATTAGTGGGCAATCAAATAAGGTAGCGGATGCACTTAGTAGGAGAACATTGCTTTTACAGGAGAGCACGATGCAGATTTTAGGCTTTGAGCATCTAAAAGAGCTGTATCCGACCGACACCGAGTTTATGGAGGCCTACGAGGCTTGCCAAAACCCGCTGTTACGAAATGACAGCAAGTGGCTGGACTATAATCTACAAGAAGGATTGTTGTTCAAAGGAGGGCAGTTATGCATTCTCAATTGTTCTATGCGGGAAAATATCATACAGGAAAAACACAGCGGAGGCCCGGCAGGACACTTTGGAATTGACAAAGCCATTGCTCAGGTACAACATTTCTATTTTTGGCCTAAGTTACAGCGGGATGTGCAGAGGTATGTGGCTAGGTGTAAAATTTGTCAATTGGCAAAAGGTCACAGTCAGAACACTGGACTTTATCTGCCATTGCCCATTCCTAGTCGACCATGGGATTCAGTTAGTATGGATTTTGTGCTGGGTTTGCCGAAGACACAACGAGGATTTGATTCAGTAATGGTTGTAGTAGACCTATTTTCGAAGATGGCACACTTTGTACCATGCAGGAAAACCAGCGATGCTACTTACATAGCACACCTTTTCTTTACAGAGATTGTGCGGCTGCATGGACTCCCGCGATCCATTATCTCTGATAGAGATGTAAAGTTCACAGGTCATTTTTGGAGGACTCTGTGGAAAAAGTTGAATACCCAGTTGCAGTTCAGCTCCGCTTATCATCCGCAGACGGACGGACAGACGGAAGTAGTGAACTGAAGTCTGGGGAATTTGCTCAGAAGTCTAATAGGTGAAAATTCCCGGACTTGGGATCGTGTACTAGCACAGGCGGAATTCGCATACAACGATTCCCCTAACCGTAGCACAGGATACAGTCCGTTCCAAATTTTGTACGGCATGCAACCGCGAGGAGTGCATGAGTTACGAGATTTGGGGAAACTAGAGAAACGAAGCGCTGATGGAGAAGATTTCGCCCAAGCTATGAGCAAACTGCACAAACAGGTTAAACTGAAATTACAGGACAGCAGTCAGAGGTACAAGCAGCGAGCTGATACAAAACGTCGGGAAGTTCAGTTTAATGTTGGGGATGAAGTCCTTGCGTACTTACGCAAGGAACGGTTTCCAAAGCGAAAGTACAGCAAGCTAAAATTCAAGAAAATCGGGCCCTGCAAGATCATTCGCAAATTTTCTGCGAACGCTTATGAGTTACAGTTGCCACCAGGGATTGGTATTTCCCCTATTTTTAACATGGCAGATCTGTTTCCTTATGTCGCAGGTCCAGCAGATAATGCAGCAGCAGAGCCACCGCGGGACAACAAATTGGAAGGAGATTCGTGGACGAGACAGATGCCAATGGCACCACCCGTTGAGATCGAAGGGATTTTGGATACGCAGGTAGCTAAGCGCACACGCAGGAAGGAATATTTGTGGTATCTGGTGAAATGGAAGAACCGTCCAATAGAGGACAGTTCATGGCTTAACGCGACGCAAATACAGAAAGCACGCTATTCTGTCAACGACCTCATGGAACGGAGCCATGACTTTTTGCCACCCCGGGAGCCTGATGCAGGAGCATCCAGCTCTGAGGAGACAGAAGGAGGTTGACCATCTCAGGGAGAGACAAGAACACACAGTCATGTATGTTTAACTAGACAGGCGTCAGACTTGTCGGTTATGTTACTTACTTTTACTTGGTTTATTTTAATTTATTTGTCAGGAGGTTGATAGGATTAGAACAGTTAAAGTTGTGCACTGTTATTTTTAATAGGAAATTAGTAAAAGGAAAATAATTGATAGTTAAGTAGTTTCTTTAAAGTTACATTAGTTAAGGACAGTTAAAGAACTGATAAACAGTTACCCTTCTGTTGCGACAGTTTTACCAAGAACAGTTATGCTTCATTAGGATATAAGCAGAAAGAGAACCATTGTACGGGATTCCTCAACAGATAGAAAAAAATTGACAGTCATTTCTAAAGACTTTATTATATTTCTGTATGAAAACATCATCACTGTGCAAATAAAATTTCACGCATCGATTTACAATCATTGTGTAGATAAGACTTTATGCATCGATTTACAATCATTGTGTAGACAGAATTTCTTTCATAAATTTACAGTCACTGTGTACACTAAACCTTCAGGCACAAACACATAAATACTGTGTAATGGGTGAGTTGGAACAGTAAGACGGGACAGCCACAGAGAGAGCAGGCAATGGCTTACATAACAAATCTGGGGACGAAATTGTGTGAACGACGAGGTGGCTAAACATCCACAAAGAATAGCAAGTGTTGCCGAATGCATCACGGCCAAGTAAAGAAGAACGAGGTACAAGAATATAAATAATCTTTCAGGTAACCCTGCAAACCCAACTATTTCTGATTTACAAAACTATTGGAAAGAAACAAACAATCTGTAACATTTCAATCAATATTATAGATAAAGTAACGATACAGTCTAGGCGTTCATGGCCTTTTGAAACAAAACACCTATTTGAAACAGAGACCTGAAATTAAGTTTCCAGCGCAAGAAACCCACACGACCAGACAATATCAAGAAATCGTTCAGAGCAAGGTATTACCCAACAGAACCTATGAAAGAGGTTTATATTAAATAAGTAGCAAGATTACAGTCGAGGGGTCGAACGAGCGAACACCCAGTTGAAAGAACAATAAGAAAATAAAAACCCCATTTGCAGACCGAGGGTTCGACTGTATGACAAAACCCATTTCCACGGACAGAGCCCGATAGCAGGATCATAAATATTACATGCAAAAGATTCACAGAAACGGATCAGCGCACAGAACCCACGAGGGTTACACAGAACCAAGGAGAAAACCCAACAAATCGACCGCTCAAGTAACAAGTCCAGCATTACAGCTAAATCTCAGAACCCTAAGTAACAAGTCTATTTAACTGGAAGGATCCTACCCGGAAAGAATGCTGGAGGATGCCAAGGATTGGTGAATGTGTGGATGGCATCGAGCTCCAGAGGCGACGGCATCAGAACACCTGCAACAAAGAATGAAAACCCATTAGAATATTTGCAGTCACAAGTCAGAGTTACAAAATAGACAACGGGAAAGGGAAAAGACAAACCCCAAAGCTTACCTGTAGATACGAGACAGAAATCGAAAGACCGACAGACCTCATAACCTGAAAGACCCGGAACGAATGCGTTAGGGTCGGTTAAATAAGGAATAAGGAAATATAACGAGAGAGAGAAATTACCTGTGCAACGAATTGAAGAGTGCAAGCCTGGTAGAAAACCTGTCATAATGCAAGCTCAGTCAGTAAATCAAACAGAGGCGACATCTAACCAGTAAAAATCGAAACAATAAACCTGTGACAAAGGAATACAAACTTTGTACCGAGTAGAATCGCCTCCATAATCCTTGAAGCATTATCGCGAAGGTGTTAAAGGTCGAGGGAAACCATAGTATCAGTGCAGGGACCAGGTTAGCGGAGGTAGCAGAGCTTCCGCGGAGCAGAGCAGCACTCACAGTGAAAAGTGCAAATGACCAGGATAGCGGGAGGATAGCTGACAAAAGGTCGAGGTCGTATAGGAGGGCACCGGCAGGGGTGAAGGGGTTAACCGACGGGTCCGGGAATAACCCTAATACCCATTACCAAGAAACGTACAGGAATTAAAGTCAACCATAAATTCGCCAAGGACATAGTCCTATCAACCATCAGATATTTTGATTTGGCGGGAGGCCATCAAAACAAGACACATACAAATGTTGCAAATGATAGATTCATACATATAAAGAATGCATTTATACACATACAAAGAATACAAGTAAACAAGTTACATAAATGTAGCAAAGAATAGATTCATACACACATACAGAATACATTCATACAAATAAAAAGAATACAAGTAAGAAAGGCACATACAAATATTGCAAAGAATAGATTCATACACACATAAAGAATACATTTATACACAGAGAAAGAATACAAGTAAACAAGACACATATAAATGTAGCTAAAGAATAGATTCATACACATATAAAGAATATAAATAAATAATATACACACAAGTATAGCAAAGAATATATTCATACACATATCGAGAATACAAGTAAATAATATATATACAAATACAACAAATAATAAATGCATACACATAAAAGTAAACAATATCCATACACAAGAATACTTAAAAAATACACACACAAGCAAATAATGAAGGAATCTGGAAAAACTCTAAAAATAATACAAACAACTATTCATAAAAATATAATTGTATACACACAAACAATGAAACCACCACTCTAACACTCAAGGAATACTGAGACATTACACTCATACATATACAAAGAAACAATGAAAGAATACTCAAAAAGATGCAAAATGAGACATTCATAAACATAGAAGAATAAACACTCCAAAAAAGTACATAAACGTAATGCAAATACTTTGAATAATACATTCACACACAATATAGAAGTACATATCCTATTCATTGATACATGTCAAACTAAAAACCTTAACAAATAAATTCTAATTATTGAAATGCGACTAATAAAAACACTATTTCAATTCTCAAAATAATGCATTCATATACCTATAAAAAATAGAAACCAAAACATACATTATAATCCAAATACATTCATTCATATATAGATGTATATATAAAAGCATCCATAAATATATTTACTATATATAAATCATAAAACCAATACACAAATATTTAGATATAATAAGTTTATGTAAATAAATAATAAAAACATTTAAATATTTACAAAAACTCGAAACAATATATCCGTATTTAGTTTAAATTTATAAAAATATCAATGTAATTATTAAATAATATTTATTTTTATAAAAATATCAGTGTAATTATTAAATAATATATATTTTATACAAGGAAAAAATATAATATAAATATCCTAAAAACATATTTATAAGAAAAAATATAATTAAACAAATTAAAAAGTGAAAAATAAAAAACAAAAACAAAAAATGAGAATAAAAAAAATATAAATTAATATGTGTGTGTATAAGAATGATTTTGTCATTTATGTGTATATGGGGAAGATGTTTAAATTTTTTAAAAATGTTAAATAATCTATGTGAATAAGAGTGATTTTTTTGTGTATGTGGGGAATATGTTTAAAACATTGAAAAAATGTTAAATAATTTATGTGAATAAACTTTAAAAGTAAGATTATAATATATTTGTGTTTGAGCATATTGAAGTTACTATAAACTAAAGGTCATGAAAACAATGAACAGAAGGAACACAACTCAAAGGAGGGTTACAATTTAACATTCCTAAGAGTCTTTCTGAGGGGTTGAAATCCCCTCCACAAAAAATAAAGCCTACTCGTTTTATTAACGATAGTTTGAGTTCATGTACATTCTTTGATGGGCCCATCTAAACAAAAAAAAATATTAATTGTTTTAATTACAACTTTACAAAACATAAAAATACCCAATGTCTTCCACTCACTAGCAACTTGATATTGATAGATTTTCTGCACCATACAACAATGAAATTATAGTGTTAGTATACAAACAGTTCCTAACAACTTGTAACTTAATTAAATGCACAATTTATAAATAATATCCACATATAATATGCTGCACACATGATAATACATTAAGGAAAAAACTTTAATACAATATTATAGTGCAAAATCATACAAGTATGATATAATTTACAAAATTAATGTGATAACAATTAAATTTAAGGAAGAAGGAAGATAGTTTCCATAACACTTGTTCAACCCATTTGAAAGTGATTTGACTATTTTGAAATCATAATTAAATAATTTGATTAGAGAAAATCTAGAAGATGAGAGTGTCATGTTCAAGATGAAGGATCATTTACAAATTAAAGAGAACCTAGAGGTGAAAGTTTAGTGTAGAATGTGAAGTGAAAATAAGTGATAAGAAATGTACTACAAGGAATATCTGCATAAGAAGAAGTTAGTGATTTAAAATGAAATGTGAGAGGGATTTATATACTAAATAATAACTAAATTCATAATTTTAAATACTAAATTAAAAAAAAAACCCTAAATTCATAATTCTAAATACTAAATTAAAGAGAAAAAACAAAAAAAATATTGAAAACTTCCTTGACAACTGAAATGAACCAAACTCAATGACAAAATTCCTTAAGTAAATAACGAACTTGCCTCCCTAATCAAGTGAGATAAAACTAAATGATGAACTGAACTAAATGATGAACTTACCTAATAACTAAATAATTAAATGGTGACATTGTTGTTATCAAACTAAATGATGAACTCAACTAAATGATGAACTTACCTAATAACTAAATAATTAAATGGTGACATTGTTGTTATCGGGGCGAAGCAGTACGAGGTTGATCAAATCGCTAATTGCTTGAGGCAAGCTCCATGTCAACCTATTGTTATCAAGATATAGGTACTGCAATTGACTCAAATTGTCAATGGATTCCGGGATTTTTCCTAGAAGGCTATTTGAGGGTAAATTTAACTTGATCAAACTACTTCAATGACCAATGACTTCAGATAAGCTCCCGGTGAAGGCGTTGTTTTCAAGATATAAGTAGGTCAAGTAACTCAAGTTGCTAATGAAATGAGGTATGAGGTAGGTCAATTTAGTCAAGTTGGTAATGGAATCGGGTATGCGCCGGAGACGATTGAAAAAAAGGCGTAGGGTAATCAATTTACTCAATTTAGTAATGGATTCAGGTATCCGCCCTCCGACATCGTTTCCACGGTCAATTCACTTAATCTACTAATGGAGTCAGGTATCCTTACTGTCGAACCATTTGAAAATAATGAAAAAAGATCTTGAGAACGTGAGGGAGCTCAAATTGCCAATGGCTTCAGGCCAGTTCCTAGTGAAGCGATTTCCACTAAGATCTATGTAAGTTCAAGTGAGTCAGATTGCCAATGGCTTCCGAGAAGGTCCCTGTCAGTATTGTTGGGTATTTTTGTTTGCAATGGGAAAATACCAAAACCACAAATACCACAGAGCCAATGCTCTGTTTCCTTTGCTCTACTCCAGGATCTTTACCCTTAAAAAAAAAATTCACTGAACAGAGTAATGCACCACCATAAAAGATTTCCATTCATTAAAATAAATTCACAGTTACACATTCATCCTCTTTGCTGAGAGGGATTTACCAAAAACAAGATTAAACCAAAACTCTGTTTTCACCTGAGAATTTACAGAGACATATTCATCCTCTTTTACTGAGAGGGATTCACCAAAACATTTTCACCTAAGTTACTCTGCCTCCTATGAAATTTTACACCACTGTGTAAATATTTCATTTACATTCACTGCTGTGTGAAAAGCAAAAACCACAGAGATTTACAGGTTTACCTTTTCACTTGTGTGAAACAATACATGGTTTGAAAACCAAAACAACCCACTGGTTTCATTTACTTCTCCTCCTGCACTGCTGTGCAATTTTTACATTGCAATCCAAAACATTACCAGGACAAAATAAATTCTTTTCACTACTGCTGCATTTTTCTTTTACATTTCAAACCAAAACATTTTTGCACATCTATGCATCTCCTGCAATATAAAATTTACTCTGTTCTCCTTTTGGAGTTTCCCTGTTCTTCGTTCGCTGCAGCGAACACACATACATCTTTTCGTATGAAAACTCACACAACACATTTTTTCTTTTTACAATGCGCCATTACACATATGTTTTTCAAATCCCCGTGCGTGCCTTTTTTTCGTAACAAAAACAGGGTCAACGCTTTTCTTTTTTTTAAAAACATATATAAAAAAACTTATGTTATACTTTGTTTTACCGCGCGCCCATACTCCAGTTAAATTCGCCGTATGAAAACATTAAAGGCACATTACCAAACCTATGACATTCCATTATCATAAGGCATGGTCGATTATGTATTGTCCATGCTGCATTAATTTTGACAGGCCCCGTACGCGTACCATGAAGATTTTAAACGGCGGACAGCTTCCACGAGATCAAACGGCGGAGAGAGAGGCCTCATGATCAGACGGATATCGGACGGGGTAAGAGGACTAGAAGTTACCTTCCGACGGATGGGACATGATGATGTCAGGCCAGCATCACTGCTGGACAGTTGTCGGCTCCCAATTGCATCGGAGTTCGTTGCACGGAAACTGCCTTTCGCTGAAGGGTGGTGCGATATGATCCTGCTGGTTTTGATTTACTGCTGGGTGGTTTTCTGTCTCCGTTGACTGCTGATCCACGCGGGCAGTGAATTTCCGTCCACCGTTGCCCATGTCCGTCGCTGCCCACGTCCGTCGCTGTTCCCTGCAACCTGCAGTTGGAATTAACATTCCAACACTCCCCTTTAATTTCAACTGCTGGGCATTCAATCTTACCCAAACACTTCCTCAACTCCTTGACATGCTGCTATTGCAAAAGAGTCTTCCTCTTAACAGAGGGATTCACTACTGTCTATGCTGAAAAGCATCTTCCTCTAAACTAGAGGGATTCACCTGTCTATGCTAAAAAAGCATCTTCCTCTTCACAGAGGGATTCTCCAAAGACAACAAATCTTCTTCTTAAGAGAGGGATTCACTAACACTGCTTCACATGCAGTTTCACAATCAACAAAATAGTCTTCCTCTTAATAGAGGGATTAACCTGAAACTGTGCTTAAAAGCACCTTCCTCATGATAGAGGGATCCACCATAACAATGTGTTGAAAAGCACCTTCCTCTTGACAGAGGGATACACCTGTGACTATGCTGAAAAGCATCATCCTCTTGCTAGAGGGATTTACCTGTGCTTAAGAGCACCTTCCTCTTTAATAGAGGGATACACTAAGAACTTCACTTCCTCTCACGGAGGAATTACTGCCAAATACTGCTTTAGATGCAGTTTCAAAACAAAACATTCATTGCACTGTTGTGCATTCTCATTACTTTTATGCTGCTGCATATTCTCTGCTCCACTATTGTGCCATCTTCTTTGCTGCGTCTACCCCACACTGCTGTGTCTACACTTGTTGTTGTGTTGCTGCACTTCACTTACATTTCTTTGCAAACTCTGCATTCCTATGCATTCTTCAAAGAGATAATACTTTGTCTTTTTCTGGAACAATTACTCTGTCCCACCTTACAAATTTACACTGCTGTAAAGGAAAAATTTCTTTTCCATCTGCTGCTGTCCAAAAACTTCAAGCTGCTGCCTTTTCTTATGCACTGC
>APFE030864654.1:0-17530 GCA_000404065.3 Pinus taeda | reverse complement strand
GACACTTGAAAAGTTGCACCAAGTAGTTCAGAGGAGAAAAAGAATTGTTGTACCTAGGTCTATGTGATGCAAGTAAGTTCCCTTTGTGGACAGAGGCAACCCCTCTAGCCCTAGAGTGGGTCTAGTCACAACAAGACAAAGACAATAGCTAATTCCTTAAATAGTTAGCATTGAAGAGGCCTACCTTATACCGGTGTTTGATGAAGTCTTCGTCATATCACTTCAACTATCACTATCTTCTCCTTAATGAATGATTCACCTGAAACAACATATGAAAACGAAAAAACACATAATAGAGGACAACAAAGAACTATCTACTTATAGAGTCAAGTAACCATGAGATATCAACATACATTTCATACATGATATAGGAAATACCCATTGATTGTATTAATATAAACAACAGTAAAGCTTACAACCACACCTTGACATCACAAGCTTCTTTGAAGGGTCTGATCAGTATTTCTCCATAAGAATTCACTCTCAAAGGTCACCCAGAAAGACTGATGACTCTCTCTCTCACCCAAAAGCACAAGTATGAAACTAAGGAAATCACAACAAGGCTTCCTTCTTACAAAACCATTTTACACTCTCAATCCACAACATGAAAGGTTTTTCTCATACCTCACAAACTATTGCTAGGTTATCAGCAATCCAAACTGTAAGCTATCAATCCAGCAAACCAAGAACTAGCTGATTATAGTCATGGAGGATGCTTTTATAAGAGGAGGAGCATTGATAAATGAGGGGAGAGGAATCTTATCTTCATGGGAGGTTACTCAAAAGGTGGAACTACCATCTCAAATGAGGAGAGGTGAACTTCTTTGACCCAACAACTAGCTCTAGAACCACCCAGAAGCATTATGTTTGAACCAATTCACCATATCTTGGTTGTCACAAGTCAAACACTAAGACTCAGAGATGACATCACGAGGCATTAGTGCGTTCAGGGCTATCTTCATAAGAAAGACACTGATGACCTGTGATTATCTCTAAAATACAACCGTCGTTGAGAACATATGTACTCTTGCGATGATGTCGTGAGGTTCTTGTTTATTTTGGGCCATCGTCGTAGGCAAGATACTGATGTCCTACGACGATCTTAAAACATAGGTAAAAAGGGTCAGCTTCAGGATTAATGAGCATGGTTAATCTTCTTGAGTGATATGGAAGATGTGGACACATATTTTGATGTATGACATAGAGAAGATGCCATTCAGGGACCAAATCTACCCGGGATTAGGGGATGCAAGGTTGGCGACAAAATACTATGTAACAGATGACCACTAAAGAATGAAGGCCGAGAGAGTAGGAGGGGTGAAATGCTTTACAAAACCATAACTAAATCGGAACACCATCATGGAGAACCTGCAAATAGAAGTACAACTGAAATCTCTGATAGTGAAAGAAGTACATGTAGTCGAGGTATGGGTGCAGCCATCCGAGAGAAAAATAGAATTGGTCTATGGTATGGATGTAGCTATCCAGTCAAACAGACCATATGAAAATACAGGTATGATCGCAACCATCCAGAAAAACTCAAGTATGGTGACAACCATCCAATCAAAAGAGTCATGTATAAATAATCCACGCAACCTGGACTTGTGTGATCTAAACCCAGGATCTTGAATCCCGACTTGTCCATCTTACAATTTCTAATATGTGAATAAATGTGTTGAAATTGAGCATAGTAGAAAATCACTTGATTACCGACCAATGATATGAATTGTTAACAAGCACTAGAGAGACCACCAATAATGTCAATGGTTCTCAAGGTATGGCTAGTACAATCCACAAAGTGTAAAGAATGATATGGAGTCGAACACTTGTGGAATCACCTGATCAAAGACCAATGATGCAAGCTTGTCATCTAGTGTGAAGAACTTTCCATTAAGGCATGCAAGCTCCACGGTACCAAAAAAGAGTCCCTAGATCAACTCCATGGATAATGAGTTGATGTCGACAGGAAGCAATCTGTCGTAGGAAGGCCACAATGTTTCCCACACCAGCAACGCGAGACAAAGGAAAAATATGAAGATGGATGAAACAGAGAATAGAGGAGGATGTAAGGGTGAAAATTTCTGAAGGATTAAGCTCTTGAACATATCAGTGACACGACTCTGGAATGTGGTAGAATTTGGTACCAAGGAATTGAAGGTCATGTGAAGACAGCAAGGATCGAATGGAATGAGGCAAAATGAAGATCCCAAATCCCAGAAGGCTAATGATGAAGTGAGGATATCCCAAACCTCGCGAAAAGAAAAAAGGTGTCGATGTTCAAGAACGACAAGATGTCGTAGGTAATCAACAAAATAATTCCAAATTTTCCCTCACCATTACTGGAGGGTCCCCCAATTATTTTTGAAACACAAAGCTTGAAGGGGATAGAATATGCTTGCAATATAAGTTTGTCCTTCGAAAAATCCAACCTAGTGAAATTTTAATGAGCCCTAGGGAGGAGAAGCTCGGGTCTCATCATGGTGACAAGTCCAATGTCGGCAGGATTTAACGAGTTCGACATAGGTAAAACTTGAAGTCTTTTTCATATTTAGAGAGTTTGAAAAAGACACGGAAAAGAAACTCCCGATGGCACCTTTTCGTAAGTTTGTGTCTCTCGAGCCCGAAAAGGTAGAAAATGATACTCGAGAGAACCGCTTGATCATTTCAGTCAAGGAGTACTTTTCATAAATAGTGCCTCCAGTCCGAAAAATGTAAAAAAAACTTACTGGATACATGACATTTTGCAACCATTAACGAGCTCAAAATGACAAGGGCTTGGCAATATTTTCACATTTCAAGAGTCAGAAAAGAGCTTAAAAGTTGACTTAGAAAGGAATTTTTCAGTATTGACTGAGATATAATTCATGCATCAATCAACGCCAATGCTCGAAACACTTGTCGCTACATAAGAAAATGAAAGCATAAGATCTGCCTCGCAAAAACACACATATAGGCCAAAACCTTAATTTCAAACCCTAAGGAAAACCCAATTTTTTTTAAAAAAAGGTTATAAAAGAGACACTATGGTAAAAAACCAATTTACTTGTGTTTTTTATTGTGGTAAAACTTCAAACATTGCGTACCTCGTGAAACTCGGCAATCGATTCTAGGCGGCTCAGTGGTCTATTGGCTTTCACGCTTCATCCAGGTAAATGCCTTATCCTTACCTTTGTTTTTATGCCAAAATTAGATACAATTTCATGTTTTAAACTGGGGTTTAAAAGAATTTTTTGGACAAAAAATTCCGCCTCGGTCGTCACAAATTTCCCCCTCGGGGTCACAACAACCGAGAAATTTACAAGGGGAAAAAACGGGCTTGTCGCACAAAAGTGATGTACACCTACGATGACCCAAAAGTTTGTGAACTATGCAAATTGTCCTGTCGCAGCTATTTTAAGAACAACTATGACGAGTGCCAAAACCCAAAAATCTTCATTTATAATCAGTTTTAAAAGGTGAAAATGGTTGGATGGCATTTAACAAAGGGATGTTTGTGCATGTAGGGATTAAAAATGGCATTTGTATGGTAAGAACATTCTCATGACAATGATGATGTGATGGGCATGGCAGATCCTCAGTGTCTTCACATCCTGCAAAATTGTGGGTTGTTAAAATTCCTCCTGACACCACGTCTGAGAGCAAAAATCGATCTCCTAGAGTATTTGATTTGAGCATGGAATCCAAACGAAGGTAAATTTATAATCCGCAAGAAAGAAATTGAGTTTTATGCCATGGATATCTACTTTTTGACTGGGTTGTCAAGGAGAGGAGAGATGCCCCGCATGGTGGGAACTCAAGTTACTGGAGACTCTTTGGACAAACTTATTGCAAGAGTGTGCCCCCTAGGAGCACGAAAATCATCAACAAGTGGAAAGCTGCAAATTGCCACTGTTAATGATTTGTCATTGCGGGTATTGTTGTTCAACATTACTAGAGCAGTTAGCTCCCAAGCCCATCAAGAGGTGACCAAGACTCAACTACAGTTAGCCCAAGATTGCTTGAATCCTATTATGTTTAACAAGGCCGAGGCCATGTCTCTCAATATAAATAGACAATTGACCAAGTTCCATCGGGGTGAGACGAAACAGTTCGGCTAGTTCAATCTTGATATCACTCATGCTGGAACAAGTACCAATCCTCTAGAGACAGGACATGACGGTGGGATGGCCAAGACCACGATAGACATGGATTACTCGTTGGGCTCTCATGATGTCGTGAGGAGGCAGTGACCAGCCTGTATCATGGGATCCACAATTTGTTGAATGGATGAACCATTAATAAGTCATAGTTGAGGATTGGCCATATGCTAGGATGGACTTCAGTGGTGATCTAGACATGCCGCTTCCTCCTGCGGAACAGTGGGACAAGAGAGGTAAAATACTCAGTTTGACCGACAAAATTTTTGTAATTTTTTTTGTTTTTGGATTTTAAATATACATTCCCTAATTATAAAGTTCAATTCTTTGCAGATATTGGACCTGAGAGACAGGTAGGTCTTGCTCCTACTGCCCAAATGGCTGACAGAGAGATTGACTTACCACCTCTAGGAGGAGATGTTGAGGAGGAGATATCTCATAACCTAGAGGGCTTAACTGAGGGGATCCCAGACTACAAATGATTTGATGAGATTCCCAGGCAATACCAATGACACACCACGGGTGTGTCAAATAGGATGCACTAGCTACTTAGACACGTAGTCTAGGTAGTAGTATGTTAGAGAGAGCATAATGCATAGTAGACTTATAGGTTTCTTTTTCCATAGATTTTGAGACATATGTCTCACGATGTAACTAAACACAAATATATCTTTTTGGACATATATATATATATATTATATATATATATATATATATATTATATTTGGGCGCCACAATGCGCAACACATGATATATACCTATCTATGTTTTATTGTATCTACTTATTATGTCTGAATGCTTTCTTATGATTTTTATAAATTGCGCAAATGTCTATCTAATACTTGGTTCACCAATGTATCAGTTAATGTATTTAGCCTTCTAGGAATGTGTCGATATGTGATATAATCAAAATTCCTTTCCAGTAAATGAACTTGTAAATACAACCTTAAAATTTGAGGATTTATGACGGAATAACACCCGTTAAGTTGAAGAACAACACGTTGGGAGTCTAGATTCACAATCAACACACGAATATTGAGGTCAACAGCTTCAGCCAATAATTCGATGATGGTGCTATATTCAATGACATTGTTTGTGGTACACCATAGAAAAACACCTTAAAGATCCACTAACTCACCGTAAGGATCGTAGATAACCCATGCCATGGAGGAAAGATTCTGGGTACTATGCTGGTACCATCAGCAAAACCGATATAAGGTGTGACAAACATCTGCATAAGAAGTAAAAAGGACACAATAAGCAACAAAATCTTACACACCAAGAAAAACATGTACAAAATGGAAAACACACTTATGTACATAGCAATGCACGAAAGACTCATGCATAGTATTTCTTAAGATAAAGCCCATTCTAGGGCTTATCTAAAGGGTTACATTTGTAATCAATTAGCTCATAAGCCCCTTTTTGTAACACTCGTTTGATGATATAGGGCCCATGCCACATGGGTTCAAATTTTCCTGCCCCAACTTGTCATTAGCTTAATCATACAGCAAGACAGGGAGAACCAAGTCTTTAACGTTAGCAGAGCATGCGAAAAAGACCAAGCATCAGGTTTGTATTGAGGAGGCCAAGGTTATTGCCAAGGTTGCGTAGTTTCAGAAATTGAAAGAAGGCTGAACGATCTCAATAGAGATGATGGCTGGAAGATCAATAGGATCAGCGAACATGTAGCTGACCTACGACATGGGAGAACCAAGTCTTCAGCGTTAGCAGAGCATGCGGAAAAGACCAAGCATCAGGTTTGTATTGAGGAGGCCAAGGTTATTGCCAAGGTTGCACAGTTCCAGAAATTGAAAGAAGGCCAAACAATCTCAATAGAGATGACGGCTAGAAGATCAGTAGCTGCTAGATCCCTGCCCTCTCTTCCTAGTCTTGCTTTTTCTAGCTTTCGATGTTTCCCTTAGTTTTGCAGAACTTTTTCCGTGGAGCCTTGTCTTTTCCTTCTTCCTAGGGTTTCTCCTTTTGGCTCTGTAGTTTTCTTTTGATCTTGTTCTTACCCTTCTTCTTTTTAGATTATGTCGCTTGCTTGATTTTTTTTTTTTTAGTTAACTTGATAGTATTTTCTCGTTATTTATTTATTTATTTTTTTTTATATTATTATATTTATATTTATTTTTTTTTATATATATATATATATATATATATATATATATATATAGATTAGATAGATATAGATATATATTATATATATATATATATTATTTATTATTATTATTATTTTTTTTAATTTTATCAGTACTTTTTTATAACCTCTTCTTTCTTAATTTAATCTATTATATATATTTTTTTCAATTTTTTTTTTTTTTTTGTACATTTAGATTATTTAAGTTAACTATTTCTCGTTCCAATATTTTTAACTTAACTTTTTTCTTAACAACTTATATATATATATATATATATATATATTATATATAAAGGTCCTTTATATAACTAATTCCTTTAAATACTAAATAATTTAATTATAATTATTTAAACAATAACTTTTTAACTAACCATTAACACCATTTAAATTATTTATATATTTATATATTTATTGGTCACCTAATATAACTAATGTCCATTAAATTATAATAATTTTTTATGACCCTGGTCCCAAAGTCAAAAAGTAGTCGTTGGTCAAGTTAGCCATTGGAAGCTCTGCTCAAACTATTTAATATGCTAAGCTAGATCTATTTCTTCAACTTGTCTTGATGATGAACCACACTTGTTGGTTCGAAATGCGTCGATAGATATTTTCTGCATGTGATTTATGACGAAATATTTCTTATAAATGTTATGGATCACAGAAGCCTCAATTCAACCAAGACTAAATCTCCCTCCATGAAGGAACGTGGGTTGACTGTCTGATCAAAGTGAGTTTTGACTCTCTTCTTTTGTGCTTCAACAACTAAAGAAGTAAGTCAATGAGTCTCATCAAGTCGTTCTAGATAAAGAAGGCGTTCTTCCACCTAAGTAGCTAATTTGAGAGAAGGGATTTCGTATTCAATCGGGAGGGTAGCTTCCAAACCATAAGCCAGTTGAAATGGTGCAAATTCAGTCGCATTTTTAACTGAGGTACAGTAGGCCCATAGGGTGGAAAACAACATTAAATTCTAGTTGGACTTGCGCATTCCAATGGTACGCTGAAGCATAATAACCAACACCTTGTTGACAGATTCGACTTGCCCATTGGCCTGAGGGTAATAAGGCATCGAACTATCGTGATGCAAGCCTAACTGTGTTGTCAACTCAGTGATCATAAAACCATGAAAATGGGATCCATGATTAGTGACTATAGCCTGAGGGACTCCGAATAGGGTAATCACATGATTGAATCGGAATTACATCGCTGTCTTAATGTCATTAGACAACGTAAGCATTGCTTTAGCCCATTTCGTAAAATAATCAACAGCAATGATAATATACCCTTGCCCCCCAGCCAAGCGAGGGTTACAGGTCATAAAATCAATGCCCCATTTAGCAAAAGGGCCTACGGTAATGACAAGATGCAAAAGGGAAGGTGGCACACGCATCTTCTGCTGGTAAATTTGTCACACGTGATAGGAATGGATAGTAAGAATGTAATCCTTAAAAATGGAGGGCCAAACTAACCATCATGAAGGATTTTTTGGGTAGTAGCATAACCAGACATATGACCACCACGCACACCAGAGTGGTCGTTATTTAATAATCTTTCAACTTCGTCGAAAGTCAGACAACGACAGAGAACAGAATCAACGCTGAGACGGTATAAAGTGTCTCCAACAATATGATAAGGTTGAGAACGGTAACGAATGAATCGTCGAGCATCCTTAGACAAATTAGGATGGAAGGAAGACATATGGACGTAGATAATAATGTCAACATTATAGGGATCGAGGGTACTGATCAAGAAAAGTGTGTCATCTGAAATGCGGTCCTCTATTCGAGAGGGAGTGGAGGCAGATGGTAACAAGCAAATTAACTCAGCAAAGACCAGTGATTTTTTAGACTTAGCAGTAGTAAACTTCAAATTGAACTCTTGAAGGATAAAAATCCATTTCGAGTACTTGGCCCGCAACAATTGACATGACAAAATGTAGGTCATCTGGTTGCAATTTGAAATCACGGTCATCGTACGCAACATAATATAATGACAACAGCATTGGATAGCTTAATAAACTGCCAAGGCGATCTTCTCGACATAATCATAATGAGTCTTAGTATTGAGAATTTTGAAACTAAGATAATAGATAACATGCTCGGAACCGTTGTTGTCGTCTTGAACCAAAACCATAGCAATAGTACTATCAGCGGCAACTAGATAAAGTGAATAGTAACGATGATAGTCGGGTGGATGCAACAAAGGAGCAGAAACAAGAAGTGTCTTGAGTTGCTAGAATGACCTTTGGGCGATGTCATCCCAAGTAAATGGAGTGTCAAGCTTAAGGAAATGCGTGTAACCTTTTGCAATATCGACATAGTTAGGGATAAAACGACGTAGGAAATTGGCTTTTCCCTGCAAACTCTACAACTGATGCAAAGAAGAATGAGGTGGGAGATTTAGTATAGCTTTGACCTTGAGGGGATCAAGATGAATGCCCTATTTAGAAATGACAAACCTAAGGAGTCTACCAGATTTGACGCAAAAGACACACTTATGTGGATTGAGACAAATACAGTAATGTCTACAGCGAAGAAAAATCTGGCGGAGGTGGTTCGGATGGTTAGAGTGTTTAGCTGAATGAGCTAGAAGATCATCCAAATATGGCTAAAGAATGTGACGAATGTCATGAAAAGCATAGGACATTACTCGCTGGAGACTGGCACCAGCATTTTTCAGGCTGAAAGGGAGCTTTTTGTAAGCAAAAGTACCCATGGGCAGATGAAGGCAATTTTGTGTTGATCGGCAAGAAAAATATTGATCTGGTTGTAACCAGAAATGCCATCCATAAAAGAGAATATCTCACTCCCAGCACAATCCTCGATAAGCTGGTCAATAAATGGAGTAGGATAGTTATCTTTTGGATATGTGCAATTGATGTCACAATAATCAACACAAACCCTAATAGCGCCATGCTTTTTGGTCACAGTGACACTGTTAGATACCCAGTCTATCAGTGGGATAGAATAAATAAACCCTACCCTGAGAAGCTTTTCAACTTCTCCTTTGATGGCCACGATTTTTCTCAGGTGCATGGGGCATAAACATTGTCGAACTGGCTTTGCACTAGGGTACGTAGGTATCTCGTGTATTAAAATACTTGGATCAATACCAAGCATTTCTTCATATGACCAGGCGAACACATCACGAAACTCGTAGAGAAGGTCGGTGTAAAACTGGATCTCCTCAGGAGAACAAGTAACTCCGATGTGAATATTTTCAGCAATCCCTGATTTAACAGAGATTTCGATGGGCATGGTTTGCATAATATTCCCATATTTCCATCAGAAAAAACCTCATGAATCAAGATAGACATCTGAAGCGGCTGAGAAGGAATACAGGAAGAAAACTTACCTAGACAGGCAATCATGGCTCCATGGCTTGGGAGAAACGAGGAATGATGGTGATGATTGAACCACAGAGGATCCTCAAAAGACAAAGTCTCAAGAATTGCTTCATCGAAAAGAAATATCTCTTGTAATGGATTTGGAGAAACAGGGTTGCCAAGCCAAGGGGATTGCACATATGTGTCAAGAATCTGCTCAAAGGAGCAGAGCCAGAAGATGAAACCGAAGCTGAAATGATTTCAACATAGTTGAGCTTGGTAGGGCTCAATAGCATATCCTCACCCCATGAATCAACCTAATTGACAAGGGGAATCACCCAAGGATTAGGGTTGATAGAAATCATATTAACAGAGGCGATATTGGGAGGTGGGAGTGAAAAGAAACCCATAAGGATAGGATCTTTAAAGAGTCCAACACCCACACTCTCATAGGGAATATTGGTATGCTCCACAAATGGAACATTGCCATCCAAGAAAGAGGAAGTGAAGAAATACAACTGATTGACCATGATGATTTTCCCTTGATGAGGAAAATGAAGTACACGAAATAACAACGAAGCCATGGCACACATAACATACATCCAGCTACGCCCTAACAAAAGGTTGTAAGTCAAATTAGTGTCAACAACTTCGACTTCGACCTCAACAGTCTTCCCTTCCAGGGTGATAGGCAAGCATGGGAGAATACCTAATTGACAAGAATCTCTTCCATCAAACGCTTCTAAAGTATTAGGGATTGACTCAAAGACAGGGAGTCTATGGCTTTCCAACAAGCAACAAATATGATGCAAGTGGAGGCACCATCATCAATAACAATATGATGAATGTTATTCGAGTTAATGATGACTTGAATGAGAAAAATGATTTGATGAGGCAGTCACGACACATGGTTCTCAAGATTGAATGTAATTAATTCTGAATCGGCCGTTTCTATGCCGCCAATGGTTGATAGCAGAGACTTTTGTTGGGGGAGACAACTCTAGAGAACTTCCAAAGTGGACATAGCCGAAGAAGCTTAGGCCAAGTCTTCAAAAATACTATAGTGTTGCGCGACACGAGCATTGGGGTTATAGGAAGATTTCTGGCGAATTCCCTTAGTAGGAGGTCGAATGACAGACTCATTGCTGGGTTATTCAATATGAAGAGGGCTATAACTGGATGAAGGAATGCTTGAAGGGACTTCAAGTTCCTTGCCGACAGATGGAGGATAGTCTTTTGCTCGAGTACTCACATGAATAAGGATAGTCCCAACCATAAAATCATGGGAGCCAAAAGTGGAAGAGGACTGAGGTTATTCAACCACCATTTGAGTTTGTTGGGAGGGAAAAGGCTCTTTAAGTACAGTAGGAGTTCTTGGTGTCCCTTTAAGAAAATGGCTAACTTCAAAGCATCTAGGATAGTCTTTAGTGTAGTGATCCTCCTCACAGAAAAGACAAGGATACTTAGCTTTGTGTTTTAGACTATCATCGACAAGAGGCTTAGGAGGATCTTTCTTCGGCGGATCGGCCTTATTTTTACCTTTTCCCTTCTTCTTACCTTTCAAAGTTTTATCTACCATGGTGGACTAAATGGCATTGACTTCAAAGGTTTTACCAATATTAGATGTGGACTGAGAAGCATTTTCACTAGGAGAAGTAGGTTTTTGCGTTGCAGGGGTCGTGGAAGACTTTCAGGAAGATGAAGCAACGAAACCAATAACATCGTCGACGGAAGACGTCAACGGAGCTTTAGAAGTTCTAGGTCGTAAAGCATCAAGAAAGACATCATACAACATGCCAGATTGGGAATAAACAAAATCAAGATACTGAGCACATGTGATAGCTTGCTCTTCAGTAACACATGTCCCCATAGCAATATCTTGGGCTATTGGACCGAGAAAACAGGTAGTAAACTAGTCAGTCAGAAGTTGATTAGGGATCCAGAACTTAATCAAACAGTGTCACCTTCTCCATTCATGAATATGATCGGAGATTTGAGTAGTCGTGTCCTGTTTCAAAGAAGTAAGGAGATGTGTTCTTGTTTCATAAAGAATCGGTAACTAAAAATGGGTAATAAATGCCATCGCAAGCGAATTGAAGACTTGGAAAGTTCCAAGGGTAAGCTCAATATACCATTTCGCAGTGGAACCAGTAAGAGTCCTTTGAAAAAAACGAAGGTGGATAGAATCATTAAGCCATGAGTTAGACGAGCACCAGAGGTGATAAGTCATAACATGCACTTGGGGGTCCTCTCGAGATTTACCATCAAATTTAGGACAATCACTGGGAATTTTGGTCGGAACTGGTGGCTAAAATGGATTATGAAGGATTGGATCATTCGTCAGCTTGGACACATCAGGCAGTTACAAGGTTGTGCCAGAAAAGGCAATTAAGGGTTAAAGGACATCATAGGCCTTTGATAAGGGCCAGCATTAGGGTTCCAACCAGAGCCTTTTGGCCCCCACATATTTTTTCCATAAGGATTTTGTCCATAAGGGTTATAGTTAGGTAGGTTAATGCCATAACCTGGTTGTTGTCCTTGATTTTAACTGCCAGCAAACTATTGGTTACCAGCTTGACCAACACGGGCAGCATATGACTGCTGAAAATTTTCATAAGGATTGACATGTGGTTGCTGATAATTTTGATACAGAGCACCCTGAGGTTGCCCTTGGGGTTGCTAAGGTACTTAGAGACCATATCGCGGCTGGGGTCTAAACTGTATCTGAGGCCCAAGTTGCATTTGATAAATAGGTTGGGCTTAAAATCCAACTTTAGTTTCGAGAGAGAGTTGAGTTTGGAGTCTAGCCTGAGTCTGGAAATCGAGTGGGGCTTCAGAAATAGCTAGCCTCTGAATGCCCTGTTGACTAAGAGGTGGATTTATTTGACTGGATTGATGTCCTTGTTGAAACTGAGGCTAACCTAACTGGCTAGACGGCTAGCCTTTTTGGTACTGAGGTTGACCTATTTGTCTAGAAGGTTGAGTTTGTTGGGTAATAGGTTGACCTTGCTGAAACTGAGGCTGGCCCATTTTACCAAAGGGTTGGCCTTGCTGGAACTGAGGCTGTCCAACTTGACCAGAGGGTTGACTTGGCTGGACAACAGGTTGGCCTCGTTGAAACAAAGGCTGACCTGGCTGCCCAGGAGGCTGACCTTGCTAGGCAACAGTTTGGCCTGGCTAGAATTGAGGCTGACCTGGTTGACCAGAAGGTTATCCTAAATAAACAAAAGATGCACCTATGGAGGTCAAAAGTTGTCCCTGAAAGGGTTATCCTTGTAGGCCTACAGGTTGCGCTTCAAACGGTTGCCCTTGCAAACCAGAAGACTACCCTTGTAAAGGTTGGCCTTATGGACCATGATAAGTGGTATGATTCCATGCAACCGATAGTGGAACAGAAACTTCAATTGTGGGCTCTAGAGGGAGGGACCCACTGTGATAAATATGATCCCCTTGAGGATCATAATAGTGCAACGAGTTATGCGGATAGGAAGGTGGTTGGGAGACAAGAGGGTTATGATTCTAGTTTTGAAGAGCAAACATGTATTGCTCATATGACCATCATGACAGAACGAAACCAGAAGAAAGTGGCATATTACCAATAGGGTGAATAACTCCAGATGCTAAGGATGAAGGACCACTATTAGCAGGTACAAAAGAGGGCCCAGTAACATTAGTAACCACTGAGGATGCAGTAACTGCACTAATGGAAGGAGCTGTAGAGGCCACACAAATATTGGGCATTGAAAAATAGGTGTGACTGATATGACCTGAGTCTGAGGTGTGGAAGTCAATGCCATGAAAGACCCTAAAGTTAGGGTTGCAGTGTGAGACCACATAGAGCTCTGATTTAGAGATGTGGAACCAACAATGTCATACAAGGTCGATAGTGCAATGGTAATGACATCCCAAGAGGAGTGTTAAAAGGGAAACCTTCCGGGGGAAGAGGAAGCTCTCCGCTTGACACAAGGTTCTCTTCGCTGCTAAGAGTGCTCATCTCATCCATGTTGGAAGAATAAATTGCAATCGAAACACCAAGAGGAGTAGACGGGATGTCTTCATCTAAATACTCATAGAGAGGAGTCCAATTGATATCAAAAGGCTCCTCTCCTAGAGCTCGAGAGTCAAGAGGCTGGACACTTGGAACAATAGGAAGGGTACCACCAACAATCGATACCTCAGAAGAGATGGGAGATGTAGAGTCTCCGCCGCTGGGTAAAGAAGACAAAATCGATGAGTCCACCAGGATGGCTTAGCTCAAAAGGTCTGGGAGAAAAGATATAATCAATAAGGTTGCAAAAAATCTGGCAAGATGTGATCACAATGCAGCCAAGATTAATAGGTAAAATACTATCGTGCAAATAAATTTTATGACACTAGAACGAAACTTTGCCTTTTCATATTTAAAGACTAAAGGTGACTCTAGGTGCCTTCGAAATTTAATGAGCCTGAAAGGACAAGTGCTCAGATGATCCTTTTAATTTTAAAGAGTCGAAAAGTAATGAAAGTGACTGTTGTGGAATTCTAGGCAAGAGGTTTACCAAACAAATCATTAAACTGCATATACAGCTTGGTAATAAAATGAAAGAAAAATGACCAAGGACTTTTCGTACAACAGTCAATCTCCCTCAATGCTTTGTTCAGTGCGTTACAACTCGTAAGGCAATAGACTCGACTTCCTATGGATAATAGGATGAAAACCTATTGGGATCTCCCAATATATATGCAACAGTACAGGGAACACAAATCCATACTAGCATCTATTGTATCACAAAAGGAGGAATCAGCCAACCTTAGTGAGAACAATAGGAACTAGGTTTAATGATGCCAGAACACGTCTCTAGCCTAGACCTCTAAATATGTGAGCATTAGGTTCCAATGCATTTTTAAGTTCATTCAATAGATTTTACCAGTTAATCTTGAATTAAGTCTCGATTTCAAGGCCTTATCAAATGTATCTTTAACACTCATAGAATGCAACTAGATGAGAAAAAAAAACATTCCTTTCGATGAATGACTACCTAAATAAGGGGAAGGAGTTCATTTCCAAGTGAACAAAGACAATAACAAGCAAATGCAAGAACAACAGTGTAAGCAAGTAATCCAATCAATAGGAAACACAATGCATTGATTTTTCTTATCTCGCAACTACTATGACAAAAAATTAAAGATTTGAATTTCGCTTTTCAATTCCTAATCATAAAGAATCTAATAATGCAAACATGCTTTCACTTTAGTATACTATATGAGTGCAATTTTTATTTTTATTTTGGAACAAATAACAAACAAGCTAATGCACAACCTGAGCGATCAAAAGGCAAATGTAATCTATGCTCCAATAACGAATGGAAATCAAATCAACACAACAAGCTAGCTTGATGACCAATCACTATGGATCAACCAGGAATATGGGAAAGTAGCAAGAGAACAGCTTCAAACAAATCAAAAAGACTGTTGTGGATGTAGTTCAGAAACTTGAAAGGATAAGCAACCCAAAACCAACAAATTCTTGATGAAACTCTAAAACCAAATTTCACACAAATGGAACCAAGAAGGACATGCCTCAGTAAACACAATTTCATACAAATGGAACCAAGAAGGACATGCTTCAGTAAACACAATCAAAACAAGCTTAACAAGGTGAAAGAAATAGCAAAGGACAAAGCTACATTGGTCTTTTAAGGAGGCAAGGCTGTAAAAAATTAACCCTACAGGAATCGTCGTAGGCTAAACACTAACAACATGAGACAATCGCTAATCCTTGCAAGCACAATGCAAGAAACTGAGCGACATCGTCGCAACAGTACACCTGTTCTCAGTGATGGTCTGATTTCAAGAATCGTCGCAGCTGTATGATAAGATATCCACGACGTACAGTGAGGGTAAAGATAACAAGAGAAATTCATCGCAACTGTTAAGAATTAAATAGCGGCGATCTCAATAAAGAGGGAAAACAAGGCCAAAATAGCTTAAAGACACTAGGCTTATCACTCAAACAGTGAGGTGGACTACTAGATCTACTCAAGTGATCCAAATCATTGATGGGTCAGTCCCAAAAAAAAGAGACACTATGTAATTCAATCAAAAAAAACTAGAGCAAACTCAAGAGTCAAAACACAAAGCTTCCTCAGTGGAGTCGCCAACTTGTGATGCAGGTAAGTTCCTTCTGCAGACAAAGACAACCCCTCTAGCCCTAGAGTGGGTCTAGTCACAGCAAGACAAAGACAATAGCTAATTCCTTAAATAGTTATCATTGAAGAGGCCTACCTTATACCGGTGTTTGATGAAGTCTTCGTCACATCGCTTCAGCTATCACTATCTTCTCCTTAATGAATGATTCACCTGAAACAACATATGAAAATGACAAAACACATAATAGAGGACAACAACAAACTATTTACTTATAAAGTCAAGGAACCATAAGCTATCAACATACATTCCATACATGATATATCAAATAACCATTGATTTTATTAATATAAACAATAGTAAAGATTACAACCACACCTTGACATCGCAAGCTTCCTTGAAGGGTCCGATCAGTATGTCTCCATAAGGATTCACTCTCAAAGGTCTCCTAGAAAGACTGGTGACTCTCTCTCTCACCCAAAAGCACAAGTATGATACTAAGGCAATGACAACAAGGTTTCCTTCTTACGAAACCATTTTACACTCTCAATCCACAACATGAAAGGTTGTTCTCACACCTCACAAGTTATTCCTAGGCTATCAACAATCCAAACTGTAAGCTATCAATCCAGCAAACCAAGAACTAGCTAACTAAGAACTAGCTGATCATAGTCATGGAGGATGATTTTATAAGGGGAGGATCCTCCATAAATGAGGGGAGAGGAATCTTATTTTCATGGTAGGTTACTCAAAAGGCCAAACTACAATCTCAAATGAGGAGAGGCAAACTTCTTTGACCTAACAACCAGCTCCAAAACCACCTAGAAGCATTTTGTTTGAACTAATTCACCATATCTGGGTCATCGCAGGTCAAACACTAAGACTCAGAGATGACATTGTGAGGCATTAGTGCATTTAGGGGTATCGTCGCAGGTAGGATATTGATGACTTGCGACGATCTCTAAAATTCGACTGTCACTGAGAACGGATGTACTCTTGGGATAGTGTCGTGAGGTTCTCGTTTATTATGGGCCATCATCGTAGGTAGGATATTGTTGTCCTACGACGATCTTGAAACATAGGTAAAAAGGGTCAACTTCAGGATTAATGAGGATGGTTAATATTCTTGAGTGATATTGAATATGTGGACACATATTTTGATGTATGACACAGAGGAGATGCCATTTAGGGACCGACTCAACCTAGGATCAGGGGATGCAGGGTCGGTGACAAAATATTGTGTAACAGTCTGCTTTTCTTCTACTAGGTTCTTCTTCTAACTCTAAATGGCCCATAGGATATAAATACTCTCCAATTTTCTACTATGTGGCCATAGCTAGTGCATGTGAAATAATACCATGGGAAAATATCATTATACCTGGAAGGTTGTTTTGTTTTCTAGACTGCTCTTTTAGTATTTCAATTTGCTTGTCCAACATTTTTCTTTTGTTGTTGCTAATAAATTTTTTACTGATCATTGGATTACATACCTCCTTTTGGCTACTTTTTAGTTCCTTCTCTTGTTCCAGAGACAAAGGTAATTGGTTTCATTCCTTTCAATTATTTTGTTGTGTTGGATTCAACCTCAAATCCAAGACTAGTAATATCTTTGGAAACTCTTTGTGCTTCCAATATCTCTTTCAAATTTTCGGTTCCTTTACCAAACTTTTGATTGAATCTCAGTTCAACGAAAATTTAAGGATGGAAGTTTATCTTAGAGTTTAGAAAATTTGGAGAATCATACTATTCCCTAATATGAAAATTGTAAAGTGTTTGATGATATTTTTATAAAAATATTTA
>APFE030864640.1:0-14545 GCA_000404065.3 Pinus taeda | reverse complement strand
TTATAAAACCTAAACCCTAAACCCTAAACCCCAAACCCTAAACCCTAAACCCTAAACCCTAAACCCCAAACCCCAAACCGTAAACCCCAAATCCCAAACCCTAAACCCTAAACACTAAACAATGAACCCTAAACCCTACAAACTAAACCGTAAACCATAGGCATTTTATAACATTTTTAAAAGCTTTTTGTAACTTCTATTTAAGTTTTTATTAAAATAATTTACTAAAATGTTATAAACCTTCAAACATACACCTAAAACCTAAACCCCAGAACCTAAACCCTAAATCCAAAACCCCAATACCTAAACACTAAAACATAAACCCTACGATTCTTATAACAATTTAACAAGAATTTTGTAACTTTTATTTGTGTTTATTAAAAGAATTTACTGAAGTGTTATAAACCCTAAACCATAAACAAAAGACTATAAACCCTAAACACAAAAACATAAACCTTAAACCTCGAAACCCGAACCCTAAACCCTAAACCCCAAACCCAAAACCCTAAATCCTAAACCCTGAACCTTGAACCCTATATCATAACCATTTCATAACATTTTAAAATTTTTTTAGTAACTTTTATTTAAGTGTTGATTAAAAGAATTTACCAAAATTTTGTAGACCCTAAACATTAAACCCTAAATCTAACCCCAAAATCCCAAACCTTAAACCCTAAACCCTAAACCCTAAATCCCAAACCCTAGACCCTAAACTCTAATCATTTTATAACATTTTAGAAATTATTTTGAATATTTTATTTAATTTTTTATTAAAATAATTTACTAAAGTCTTATAAACCCTAAACCCTAAACCTTAAACCTAAACCCCATACCGAGAACATTAAACCGTAAAGCCTAAGAATTTTATACCATTTTAAAAGGTGTTTCTTGATTATTATTTAAGTGCTTATTAAAAGAATTCACTAAAGTGTTATAAACCCTCAAACCTAAACTATAAACGAGAAACCATAAACCCCAAACCCTAAACTCTAAACGTGAAACCCTAAACCCTAAACCCTAAACTCTAAATGCTAAGCCTTGATAATTTTATACTATTTTAAAAAACATATTGTAACTTCTATTTAAGTGTTTATTAAAAATCATTAACTAAAGTGTTGTAAACCCTAAACGTTAAACTCTAAACACCAAACCCAAACCATAAACCCTAAACCCTAAACCCTAAGCATTTTATAACATCTTAAAAAAATTTCAAACTTTTATTTAAGTGTTTATTAAGAGGATTTACTAAAGTCTTATAATACATACACTCTTAACCCTAAACCATAAGCAATTTATAACATTTAAAAAAAAATTAACTTTTATTTAAGTGTTTATTATAAGAATTTACTAAAGTCTTAAAAACCCTAAACCGTAAGAATTTTATACCATTCTAAAAAGAGTTTTGTAACTTTTAATTAATTTTTTATGAAAATAATTGACTAAGGTGTAAACCCTAAACCGAAAAACCTACACCCTAAATGCTAAACCCAAGCCTTTTATAGCATTTCAAAAAGCATTTTGTAACTTTTATTTAAGTGTTTATTAAAACAATTTACTAAAGTGTTATAATACCTTATAACCTAAAACCTAAACACTAAGCATTTCATAACATTTTAAAAATTGTTTTGTAACTTTTCTTACATGTTTATTAAAAGAATTTACTAAGGTGTTATAAACTTTAAACCCTAATCCCTAAAACCTAAACCCTATTTATAACATTTTAAAGAGTGTTTTGTAACTTTTATTTAAGTGTATACCAAAACCATTTACTGAAGTGTTATAAACCCTAATCCTTGAGCACTAAAGCCTAAGAATTTTACAACATTTTAAAAACTATTTGTAACTTTTATTTAAGTGCTTATTGAAAAAAATTACGAGAATGTTATAAACCATAAATCATAAACCCTAAACCCCAAATCCTAATCCCTAAACCATAAACCCTAAGAATTTTAGGAGTATCTATAATAAGCGAAGACCACACTTGGCTATGTGAGTGTAAGAGGAAAATAATTGTGGCACATGAGATACCCCGACCTTTTTTTTTCCACCCTTCTTCATAAACCTATTTCCTTTTATTTATTTTTCTTTATAACTCCTCGAGGCTCAACAAGATGAATGTGTTATGTGTAATATGTAGCAGCAGATACCCCATTAAGGTCATGTGGTTCATCCTTAGACCCTAAACCATAAACCGTAAACCGTAAACCGTTAACCTAAAACCCCAAACCCCAAACCATAAACCATAAACCCCAAACCCTAAACACTAAATCCTAAGTGTTTTATAACATTTTAAAAAGTGTTTTGTAACTTTTATTTTAAGTGTTTATTAAAACAATTACTAAGGTGTTATAAACTCAAAACCATGAACCCTAAACCCAAAATAGAAAATCTTAAAACTTAAACCCTACACATTTTATAGTGTTATAAACCCTTAACTATGAAACCCAATCCCTAAGCCCTAAACTGAAAATGCTTAAACCCTAGACCCCAAACCCTAGACAATTTATAACAATTTTAAAAACGTTTTGTAACTTTTATTTAAGTGGTTACTAAAAACATTTACTAAAATGCTATAAACATTAAAACCTAAACTCTAAACCATAGACCCCTAACCCTAAACTCTAAACCCTATACTTAAAACCCTAAAACCCATACCCTAAACCCTCAACATTTTATAGCATTTTAAAAATGGTTTTTTAATTTTTATAAGTGTTTATTAAAATAATCTACTAAAGTGTTATAAACCATCAATCCTAAACCCTAAACCCTAAACCCTATAGCTTAAATCCTATACTCTAATCATTTTATAACATTTTAAAAAGTGTTATGTAACTTTTATTTTAGTGTTTATTAATAGAATTTACTAAAGTGTTATAAACCTTAAACCCTAAACCATACACCCTCAACACCAAACCCTAGGAAGAGATCAATAGGTTAAAGGCTCAGCTCTCTAGGATGTTTGATATGAAGGATCTTGGAGCAGTAAAACACATCTTGGGCATGGAGATACATAGAGACAGGAAAAATGGTAAGCTTTGGTTATCATAACAGAAGTATGTGGAAAAATTACTTGGAATGCTCTATATGAAGAATGTGAAACCTATTAATGTTCCATTAGGTTCCCATTTTAAGCTTTCTTCGGTTTTGAGACCTAGAACAGATGAAGAAAAGCAATATATGTCTCATGTACCATATGAAAATGTTGTAGGCAACTTAATGTATGCGATGGTATCCACAAGACCTGACATTTCACATGAAATTAGAGTTGTCAGTAGGTTCACGGCAAATCCAGGTGAGGAACATTGACGAGTAGTGAAATGGGTGCTTCGATATCTAAGAGGCACAAGTAACCATTGCAAGATCTTTAATCGTAGTGAAGGATCCGTCTGTGGATATGTAGATGCTGATTATGCAAGTGATTTAGACAAAATAAGATCTACTATAGGTTATGTCTTCACTTTCGTAGGTGGAGCAATTAGTTGGATGTCAAAGCTTCAAGAAACAGTTATTTTTTCCACTACCATCCCTTGCCCGTTGGATGTTTCCTCGACACCCTGTTAGGGTTTTACCACATAAATCCTGAGTTTTACTTGTGTGGTTTTGTTGAGCTGCATTTTATTTCTTGTTTTATAACCTCCCCTAACTACATAAACTAGCCTAACCTACCCTACTCTACTCTAGCCTAGCCTAACTTAGCCTAACCTAGCCTAACCTACTCTAATCTAGCCTAAACTAGCCTACCCTAGCCTATTCTATCATAGCCTAAGCTACTATAACCTAGCCTAGTCTAGCATCCTCTATCCTAACCTACTCTAGCCTACCCTAACGTAGCCTAAAATACTCTAGCGCAACCTAATCTATCCTAACCCACACTAAACTACACTAGCCTAGCCTAACCTAGCCTCACCTACTCTAGCTTAGCCTAAACTAGCCTACCCTACTCTACCATAGCATAACCAACTCTAGCCTAAACTACCCTAGCTTAGCCTAGCCTACTCTAGTCTACGCTAGCCTAGGCCATAGCCTACTCTGGCCTAGCCTAGCCTGACCTATTCTAGCCTAGCTTAACCTACCTTAGACCAGCCTAGAATTGTTTACACTAGTCTACCCTAGCCCAGCCTAGCCTAATATACCCTATCCTACTCTAGCATACTCTAACCTAGTCGAGCCTAGCCTAGCCTAATCTAGCATAGCCTAACCTACTCTTTCCTAGCATAACCTAGCCTATATTACTCCAACCTACCCTACTCTAGCCTAGCCTAGCCTAGACTACTCTACCCTACCCTAGCTTACGCTAGCCTAGCCTAACCTACTTTAGTGTGGCTTAACCTAGCCTAACCTAATCTAGCCTAGACTAACCTAGCTACCTAAACTAACCTACCATACTCTAGCCAATTATAGCCTACCTTAGCCTACTCTAGCCTAGCCTAGCCTAGCTCAACCTAACCTAACCTATGTTAGCCTAACGTAACCTAAGCTAGCCTAGCCCAACCTAGCCTAGCCTAGCCTAACCTAGCCTACACTATCCTAGCATAAACTAACCTAACCTAACCTAATGTATCGAAACCTAACCTAACCTAACTTAACATAGCCTAACCTTTCCTAGCCTGGCCTAATGTAACCTAACCTAGCCTTGCCTTGCCCAGCCTAACCTAGTCTTTAGTAGCCCATGCTAGGATACTCTAACTTACCTTAGTCTACTCTATATTAGCCTAGTCAAGTCTACTCTAGCTTACCCTAGTCTACTACAGTGTAGCCTATCCTATTTTTGTCTAGCCCGCCCTAGCTTATACTAACCTAGCATAACCTAATCTATCAAAACCTACTCTTTCCTAGCATAACCTAGTCTAACCTAGACGACCCTAACCTACTCTAGGCTTACCTAGCCTAACCTAGCCTAACCTAGCCTACTCTATCCTTACTTAGCCTTGCCTTGCCTAGCCTAGCCTAGTCTAGTCTAGCCTAGGCTACTCTAGCCCATCCTAGCCTACTTTAGCATCATCTAGTCTATCCTAGCCTACACTAGCCTAGTCTACTCTAGCCTAGCCTAAACTACTCTAGCTTAGCCTAGCCTACACTATCCTAGCCTACACTAGCCTAGCCTAGCCTACTCTAGCATAGCCTAGCATAGAGCCTAGCCTATTATGGCCTAGCCTAGCCTAATCCAGTGTAGCCTAACCTAGTCTAACCTAGCTTAACCTAGCCTTGCCTACCCTACCCTAGCCAAGCCTATCTTAGCCTAGCATACTGTAGTCTAGCCTACATTAGCCTTTCCTACTCTAGCCTACTCTAGTGCAGCCTAACAATCTTACCTACTCTAGCCCACTCTACCCTAGTCTTGCCTACTCTAAGCTACTCTAGCCTACTCTAGCTTAGCCTACTCTACCTTACTATAGCCTAGACAAGCCTAGCCTACTCTACCCTAGCTTATCCTACTCTAGCCTAGCCTAGTTTGGCCAACTCTAGCCTAGCCTAGCCCACTCTACCATATTAAACCCTAGCCTATTATACCCTAGGGTAACCTAGTCTAGGCTAGTCTAGCCTAAACTAACCTAACCTACTCTAGCTAGCCTAAACTACTCTAGCCTAGCTTAACCTAGCCTGACCCACTCTATCCTAGCCTAACATACTCTATCCTAGACTAAACTAGCCTAACTAAAACAATTTACTAAAGTGTTATAAACCCTAAATCCTAAACTCTAAACCATAAAACCTAAAAGATAAACCACCCTAAACCCTAAACCCCAAACCCTGAATGGTAAACCGTAAACCCTAATCATTTATTAACATTTTAAAAATCATTTCATATCTTTTATTACAATGTTTATTAAAATAATTTACTAAAGTGTTATAAAACCTAAACACTAAACCCTTAACTCTAAACCTCAAACCTGAAACCATAAACCCTAAACCTTAAATAGTAAACTCCACGCATTTTATAACATTTTAAAAAGTATTTTGTAACTTTTATTTAAGTTCTTATTAAAATCATTTACTAAACCCTTATAAACCTTAAACCCCAAACCCTAAACCCTACACATTTTATAACATTTTAAAAATGAGTTTTATAACTTTTATTTAAGAGTTTATTAAAAGAATTTACTAAATCCTTATAAACCCAAAATCCTAAAACATGAACCGTAAACCCTAAAGCCAAATACCTAAACCCTAAACCCTAAAACCTAAAGCCTATGTATTTTACAACATTTTGAAAAGTGCTTTGTAACTTTTCGTTAAAATAATTTTCTAAATTTTTATAAACCCAAAACCCCATACCCTATAACGTAAACCTTAATCATTTTATAACATTTAAAAAAAAAAATTGTAACTTTTATTTAAGTGTTTAGAAAAAGCATTTACTAAACAGTGATAAACCTTAAACCTTAAACCCGAAACCCTAAACCCTAAACCGCCAAACCCTAAAACCTAAACACTAATCATTTTATAACATTTTAAAAAGAATTTTAAAATTTTATTTAAGTTTTCATTAAAAGAATTTACTAAAGTGTTATAAATCCTAAACCCCAAACCATAAACCATAAACCCTAAACCATAAACCCCAAAAGCTAATTTTTTTCTAATATTTTAAAAATCTTTTTTGTAACATTATTGTTATAAAGCCTAAACCATAAACCCAAAAACCTAAACCATAAACTCAAAACCCTAAATCCCAAACCGTAACCCCAAACAATAAACACTAAACACTAAGAATTTTATAACATTTTAGAAATCGTTCAATAACTTTTATTTGTCTCTATTAAAATAATTTACTAAAGTGTTATAAAACCTAAACCCTAAATTCCAAACCCCAAATCCTATAACCTTATGCTTAAATCCTAAAGGATAAACCCTAAAATCATTTACTAAGGTCTTATAAACCCTAAACCCTAAAGACTAAAGCTTGAGAGCATTTACTAAGGTATTATAAACTCTAAACCCTAAACTCCAAAACCTAAACCCTAAACCCTAAGCCCTAAACCCCAAACCCTAAAACCTAATGATTTTATAGCATTTTAAAAAGTGTTTTGTAACTCTTATTTAAGTGTTTACTAAAACCATTTACTAAATTTCTATAAAACCTCAAGCCCTAATCCCTATACCCTTAACCTTAATCCCCAAACTCTAACATGTAAAAATCCTAACAAATCCATAAACCAAAAAAAACGCTAAACCATAAAAACTGTTTTTGAGTTTTTTAATAAGTGTTCATTAAAATAATTTATTAAAGAATTATAAACCATAAACCCTAAACCCTAATACCAAACCCCTAACATAAACCCTAAACCCTAAACCATAAGCACTTTATAACATTTTAAACCCCAAACCTTAAACGGTAAGTATTTTATACTATTTTAACAAGCATTTGTAACTTTTTCGAAGTGTCTATTTAAAGAATTGACTAAACTGTTATAAACCCTAAGCACTAAACATTTTATAACATTCTAATAAGAATTTTGTAACTTTTTTGAAGTGTTTATTAAAAGCATTTACTAAAGTGTTATAAACCCTAAACCCTAAAACCTACACACTAAGAATTTTATAAAATTTAAAGAAGAGTTTTGTAACCTTTTTTTAAATTTTAATAAAAGAACTTACTAAGGTGTCCCTCAAACATAAACCCTAAGAATTTTATAACCTTTTAGTAAGTGTTTTGTAACTTTTTTCTAACTGTTTATTAAAAGGATTTAGTAAATTTTTATAAATCCTAAACCATAAACTCTAAACCCTAATCATTTTATAACATTTTAATCCCTAAACCCTGAGGATTTTATAACATTTTAAAAAGTATTTTGTAACCATTTTTTAAGTGTTTATTATTAGAATTTATTCAAGTTTTATAAGACATAAACCATAAACCCTAAACCCTAAAACCTAGACACTATGCATTTTATAACATTTTAAAAAGTGTTTTGTAACTTTTTAAAGTGTTTATAAAAACAATTTTATAAACATTTTAATCCCTAAACCTAAATACTAAACCGTAAGCATTTTGTAACATTTTAAACCCAAAACGCTAAACCCTAAAGCCTAAACTCGAAACCCTAAGTATTTTATAACATTTTCACAAGCGTTTTCTTACTTTTTTTAAGTGCTAATTAAAATTATTTACTAAGGTGTTATAAACCCTAAACCCTAAATCATAAGCATTTTATAGAATTTTAAATCCTAAACCCTAAATCCTAAGCAGTTTATAACATTTTAACAAGTGTTTTGTAACTTTTTTTATGTTCTTATTAAAAGAATTTATCAAAGTGTTATAAATGCCAAACCCAAACCATAAACCCTATCCCTAAACACTAATAATTTTATAATTTTTAAAATACATTTTTGCAATCTTTTTAAGTGTTTATTATAAGCATTTAACAAAATGCTATAACCCTGAACATGAAACCGTAAGCATTCTATAAAATTTTAACAAGAGTTTTGTAACTTTTATTTAAGTGTTTATTAAAATAATTTTTTAAAGTGTTAAAAACCCTAAAAATAAACCATAAACCCTAAACACTAAACCAGAAACCCAAAACCCGAAACCCCAAACCGTAGACCCTAAAACCTAAACATTTTATGATCAATTAAAAATAATTTTGTAACTTTTATTTAAGTGTTTATTAAACAATTTACTAAGTTGTTATAAAACCTAAACCCTAAACCCTAAACCCCAAACCCTAAACCCTAAACCCTAAACCCCAAACCCTAAACCCCAAATCCCAAACCCTAAACGCTAAACACTAAACAAAGAACCCTAAACCCTAAACCTTACAAACTAAACCCTAAACCATAGGCATTTTATAACATTTTTAAAAGCGTTTTGTAACTTCTATTTAAGTGTTTATTAAAATAATTTACTAAAATGTTATAATCCTTCAACTATACACCCTAAAACCTAAACCCCAAAACCTAAACCCTAAATCCAAAACCCCAATACCTAAACACTAAAACATAAACGCTACCCTACGATTCTTATAACAATTTAACAAGAATTTTGTAACTTTTATTTATGTGTTTATTAAAAGAATTTACTGAAGTGTTATAAACCATAAACCATAAACAAAAGATATAAACCCTAAACACAAAAGCATAAACCTTAAACCTCAAAACCTGAACCCTAAACCCTAAATCCCAAATCCCAAACCCTAAATCCTAAACCCTGAACCCTGAACCCTAAACCATAACCATTTCATAACATTTTAAAAATTGTTTTGTAACTTTTATTTAAGTGTTGATTAAAAGCATTTACCAAAATTTTGTAGACCCTAAACATTAAACCCTAAATCTAACCCCAAAATCCCAAACCTTAAACCCTAAACCCTAAATCCCAAACCCTAGACCCTAAACTCTAATCATTTTATAACATTTTAGAAAGTATTTTGAATCTTTTATTTAATTTTTTATTAAAATAATTTACTAAAGTCTTATAAACTCTAAACCCTAACATCTAAACCCCAAACCCTAAACCCTAAACCTTAAACCCTAAACCCCATACCGAGAACATTAAACCATAAAGCCTAAGCATTTTATAGCATTTTAAAAGGTGTTTCTTAATTATTATTTAAGTGCTTATTAAAAGAATTCACTAAAGTGTTATAAACCCTCAAACCTAAACTATGAACGAGAAACCCTAAACCCCAAACCCTAAACTCTAAACGTGAAGCCATAAACCCTAAACCTTAAACTCTAAATGCTAAGCCTCGATAATTTTATAGTATTTTAAAAAACATATTGTAACTTCTATTTAAGTGTTTATTAAAAATCATTAACTAAAGTGTTGTAAACCCTAAACGTTAAACTCTAAACACCAAACCCCAAACCATAAACGCTAAACCCTAAGCATTTTATAACATCTTAAAAAAATTTCAAACTTTTATTTAAGTGTTTATTAAGAGGATTTACTAAAGTCTTATAATCCCTAGACTCTTAACCCTAAACCGTAAGCAATTTATAACATTTTAAAAATTGTTTTTTAAATTTATTTAAGTGTTTAATATAAGAATTTACTAAAGTCTTCAAAACCCTAAACCCTAAGAATTTTATACCATTCTAAAAGGAGTTTTGTAACTTTTACTTAATTTTTTATGAAAATAATTGACTAAGGTGTAAACCCTAAACTGAAAAACCTACACCCTAAATGCTAAACCGAAGCCTTTTATAACATTTCAGAAAGCATTTTGTAACTTTTATTTAAGTGTTTATTAAAACAATTTAATAAAGTGTTATAATACCTTATAACCTAAAACCTAAAAGCTAAGCATTTCATAACATTTTAAAAATTGTTTTGTAACTTTTCTTACATATTTATTTAAAAGAATTTACTAAGGTGTTATAAACTTTAAACCCTAATCCCTAAAACCTAAACCCTATTTATAACATTTTAAGGAGTGTTTTGTAACTTTTATTTAAGTGTATACCAAAACCATTTACTGAAGTGTTATAAACCGTAATCCTTGAAAACTAAAGCCTAAGAATTTTATAACATTTTAAAAACTATTTGTAACTTTTATTTAAGTGCTTATTGAAAAAATTTACTAGAATGTTATAAACCATAAATCATAAACCCTAAACCCCAAATCCTAATCCCTAAACCATAAACCCTAAGAATTTTAGGAGTATCTATAATAAGCGAAGACCACACTTGGCTATGTGAGTGTAAGAGGGAGATAATTGTGGCACATGAGATACCCCGACCTTTTTTTTTTCCACCCTTCTTCATAAACCTATTTCCTTTTATTCATTTTTCTTTATAACTCCTCGAGGCTCAACAAGATGAATGTGTTATGTGTAATATGTAGCAGCAGATACCCCATTAAGTTCGTGTGGTTCATCCCTAGACCCTAAACCATAAACCGTAAACCGTTAACCTAAAACCCCAAACCCCAAACCATAAACCATAAACCCCAAACCCTAAACACTAAATCCTAAGTGTTTTATAAAATTTTAAAAAGTATTTTGTAAATTTTATTTTAAGTGTTTATTAAAACAATTACTAAGGTGTTATAAACTCAAAACCATGAACCCTAAACCCGAAACCGTAAACCCAAAATAGAAAATCTTAAAACTTAAACCCTACACATTTTATAGTGTTATAAACCCTAAACTATAAAACCCAATCCCTAAGGCCTAAACTAAAAACGCTTAAACCCTAGACCCCAAACCCTAGACAATTTATAACAATTTTAAAAATGTTTTGTAACTTTTATTTAAGTGATTACTAAAAAAATTTACTAAAATGCTATAAACCTTAAACCCTAAACTCTAAACCATAGACCCCTAACCCTAAACCCTAAACCCTATACTTAAAACCCTAAAACCCATACCCTAAACCCTCAACATTTTATAGCATTTTAACAATGGTTTTGTAATTTTTATAAGTGTTTATTAAAATAATCTACTAAAGTGTTATAAACCATCAATCCTAAACCCTAAACCATAAACCCTATATCTTAAATCCTATACTCTAATCATTTTATAACATTTTAAAATGTGTTATGTAAATTTTATTTTAGTGTTTATTAAAAGCATTTATTAAAGTGTTATAAACCTTAAACCCTAAACCATACACCCTCAACACCAAACCCTAGGAAGAGATCAACAAGTTAAAGGCTCAACTCTCTAGGATGTTTGATATGAAGGATCTTGGAGCAGTAAAACACATCTTAGGCATGGAGATACATAGAGACAGGAAAAATGGTAAGGTTTGGTTATCATAACAGAAGTATGTGGAAAAGTACTTGGAATTTTCTATATGAAGAATGTGAAACCTATTAATGTTCCATTAGGTTCCCATTTTAAGCTTTCTTCGGTTTTGAGACCTAGAACAGATGAAGAAAAGCAATATATGTCTCATGCACCATATGAAAATGTTGTAGGAAACTTAATGTATGCGATGGTATCCACAAGACCTGAAATTTCACATGCAATTAGAGTTTTCACCAGGTTCACGGCAAATCCAGGTGAGGAATATTGACGAGTAGTGAAATGGGTGCTTCGATATCTAAGAGGCACAAGTAACCATTGCATCATCTTTAATGGTAGCGAAGGATCAGTCTGCGGATATGTAGATGCTGATTATGCAAGTGATTTAGACAAAATAAGATCTACTATAGGTTATGTCTTCACTTTCATAGGTGGAGCAATTAGTTGGATGTCAAAGCTTCAAGAAACAATTGTGTTGTCCATTACCATCCCTTGCCCGTTGGATGTTTCCTCGACACCTTGTTAGGGTTTTACCACATAAATCCTGAGTTTTACTTGTGTGGTTGTGTTCAGTTGAATTTTCTTTCTTGTTTCATAACCTCCCCTAACTACAAAAACTAGCCTAACCTACCCTACTCTACTCTAGCCTAGCCTAACTTAGCCTAAGCTAGCCTCACCTACTCTAGCTTAGCCTAAACTAGCCTACCCTACTCTACCATAGGATAACCAACTCTAGCCTAAACTACCCTAGCTTAGCCTAGCCTACTCTAGTCTACGCTAGCCTAGCCCCTAGCCTACTTTCGCCTAGCCTAGCCTGACCTATTCTAACCTAGCTTAACCTACCCTAGACTAGCCTAGAATTGTTTACACTAGCCTACCTTAGCCCAGCCTAGCCTACTATACTCTATGCTACTCTAGCATACTATAACCTAGTCGAGCCTAGCCTAGCCTAATCTAGCATAGCCTAACCTACTCTTTCCTAGCCTAACCTAGCCTATATTACTCCAACCTACCCTACTCTAGCCTAGCCTAGCCTAGACTACTCTACCCTACCCTAGCTTACACTAGCCTAGCCTAACCTAGTTTAGTGTGGCTTAACCTAGCCTAACCTACTCTAGCCTAGACTAACCTAGCTACATAAACTAACCTACCATACTCTAGCCGATTATAGCCTACCTTAGCCTACTCTAGCCTAGCCTAGCTCAACCTAACCTAACCTAACCTATCCTATGTTAGCCTAACGTAACCTAAGCTAGCCTAGCCCAACCTAGCCTAGCCTATCCTAACCTAGCCTACCCTATCCTATCATAACCTAACCTAACCTAACCTAACGTATCAAAACCTAACTTAACCTAACTTAACATAGCCTAACCTTTCCTAGCCTAGCCTAATGTAACCTAACCTAGCGTTGCCTTACCCAGCCCAACCTAGTCTTTAGTAGCCCATGCTAGGATACTCTAACTTACCTTAGTCTACTCTATATGAGCCTAGGCAAGTCTACTCTAGCTTACCCTAGTCTACTATAGTGTAGCCTATCCTATTTTTGTCTAGCCCACCCTAGCTTATACTAACCTAGCATAACCTAATCTATCAAAACCTACTCTTTCCTAGCATAACCTAGTCTAAACTAGACGTCCCTAACCTACTCTAGGCTTACCTAGCCTAACCTAGCCTAACCTAGCCTACCCTATCCTACTCTATCCTTGCTTAGCCTTGCCTAGCCTAGCCTAGCCTAGTCTTGTCTAACCTAGGCTACTCTAGCCCATCCTAGCCTACTTTAGCATCATCTAGTCTATCCTAGCCTACTCTAGCCTAGCCTAAACTACTGTAGCTTAGCCTAGCCTACTCTATCCTCGCCTACACTAGCCTAGCCTAGCCTACTCAAGCATAGACTAGCATAGAGCCTAGCCTAATATGGCCTAGCCTAGCCTAATCCAGTGTAGCCTAACCTAGTCTAACCTAGCTCAACCTAGCCTTGCCTACCCTACCCTAGCCAAGCCTATCTTAGCCTAGCATATTCTAGTCTATCCTACATTAGCCTTTCCTACTCTAGCCTACTCTAGTGCAGCCAGCAGTCTTACCTACTCTAGCCCACACTACCCTAGTCTTTCCTACTCCAAGCTACTCTGGCCTACTCTAGCATGGGCTACTCTACCTTAATATAGCATAGACAAGCCTAGCCTACTCTATCCTAGTTTATCCTACTCTAGCCTAGCCTACTCTGGCCTACTCTAGCATAGCCTACTCTACTTTAATATAGCATAGAAAAGCCTAGCCTACTCTATCCTAGCTTATCCTACTCTAGCCTAGCCTACTCTGGCCTACTCTAGCCTAGCCTAGCCGACTCTACCATATTAAACCGCCTATTATACCCTAGGGTAACCTAGTCTAGCCTAGTCTAGCCTAAACTAACCTTACCTACTCTAGCTAGCCTAAACTACTCTACCCTAGCTTAACCTAGCCTAACCCACTCTATCGTAGCCTAACATACTCTATCCTAGACTAAACTAGCCTAGTCTAGCCTACTCAAGCATAGCCTAACCCACTCTAGCCTAGCTTACTCTAGCCTACTCTAGCCTAACCTAACCTACCCTAACTTGGCCTAACCTGTCCTACTCTACTCTAGCCTAAACTACTTTATCCTAGCCTATCTTAGCCTATTCTAGCCTAACCTAGCCTTACCTACTCCAGCCTAGATTAAACAATTTTAGCTTAGCCTACTAAACAATGTTAGCCTAGACTAAACAATCTTAGCCCAGCCTAACCTATCCTAACCTAATCTTGCCGAAGCTACTCTTGCCTAGTCTAACCTAGCCTAACCTACCGTACTCTAGCCTTTCCTACCCTTGCCTAG
>APFE030864637.1:24201-66502 GCA_000404065.3 Pinus taeda | reverse complement strand
CCATCATTCATATTTTCTTCCTCCATTGCAGGAAGTAGAATCTAGGTTCTCCGAGCTCTTTACTAGTGATGTTTGTATAATATCAAATCCTTTGGCTCCAACACACTTTCATGCCGAAGATAATATGTCAGTGATTTCAAAAATGATACCTATAAAAATCTCTAGAAACCCTAACACGATCGAGAATCTCTTCATCAGAGTCGAATGTTCCCTTGAAGAAATTCAAATTTACACCGACCTTTTCAAGGAATTTCGAGATGTATTCGCTTGGTCTTATGAAGAAATGCCTAGCATTGATCCTTCTATAGTTCAACATGAGATCAAGATGTATGAAAATGGAAAACCAGTTCGTCAAAGGCTTCGACCGGTTAATCCTAGGAAAGCAACAACCATTAAAGCTAAGGTAGAGAAGATGCTCAAGGGGGGTTTTATATACCTTGTTCCTCTTACCGATTGGGTTTCTAATCTAGTCCCTATGGATAAAAAGCAAGGAACAGTCTGAGTATGCATTGACTTTAGAGACCTAAACAAGGCTTATCCAAAAGATAATTACCCCATGCTGTTCATTGATCATATTATTGATGAGTGTTCTAGTAATGAGATTTTCTCCTTCATGGATGGTTTTTTCGGTTATAATCAGATCTCTATCCGTCCTGAAGATCAACATAAGATAGATTTTATATGTCCCTGTGGTACCTTTGCATACAAAAAGATGTCTTTTGGTCTTAAAAATGTTGGAGCTACTTTCCACCAGGCCATGTCAAATGCTTTCCACGACATTAAACATATCATCGAAGCATACTTGGATGATCTAGCTACTCATTCTCTAAAGAGAACTGATCACCCTAGTCATTTTTGATTGGTTTTTGAGTGATGTTGATTTTACAAGATTCAGTTGAATCGAAATAAGTGCATTTTTGTGGTTACATCTGGTCGGTTACTAGGGTTCATTGTGCCAAATGAAGGGATTAGGGTTGATCCCTTCAAGGTAGAGGCAATAATTCAGTTCCCTCCCCCATCCTCAATTTAGCAACTTCAAAGTCTTCAAGGGAAGGCTAATTTCTTAACACGGTTTATAGCGAATTATGCCGAGATCACTAAAGGGTTCATGCGTTTGCTACGAAAAGGAGTTCCATTTGTATGGGATGACTTTGCGCAGCGATCGTTCGATGCTTTCAAAAAGGCATTAGTCTCTGCCCCAATTTTGAGTCCACCAAATTATGGTAGGGACTTCCTTTTATATCTCCCTGCAGCAGAATCAACCATTTGTATGGTTCTTGTTCAGGAAGACGATGCTCTCACTGAGCACATGATTTATTATTTGAGTCGAGGCTTGATAGGTCCTAAAATTTGCTATTCTCCTGTTGAGAAGTTGGCCTTGGTAGCTTTCCATGCTGTCCAGTAGCTTTGCCATTATATCTTGCTATGCAAAACTTTTGTCTTAGCAGCGGTCAATCCATTTCAATTTGTCCTCGGTAGGTGAGTGATTGGGGGCAAATATAATTGATGGATAGTCATTTTACAAGAATTTGATCTCGAGTTCTTTTCCTCCAAGTCTAAGAAATCTATGGCTTTTGTCGAGCTAATTTCTGAGCTACCTTGTGGAGAGGATACTATTTATGAGGAAAGTTTTCCCAATGAACATTTATTCCTCATCTCTTCACTCGACCCTTGGTATGTAGATATCATTCTCTATCTCCAGACTTTGAAGTTTCCCACTACTTTCTCTAAGGATGAACGCCGAAAGTTACGTCACCTGGATAAAAATTATGTTATCATTGGTGATACATTATATCATCGAGGGGTTGATTCAATCCTTCGGTGTTGTTTAACCCTAGAGGAAGCAAAGTCAGTGCTAAATGACTGCCATAGTGGAGCTTGTGGTGGTCATCTTTCAGGGCTTGATATAGCTCAGCGTATCTTACGTGCCAGCTATTTTTGGCCTTCGCTCTTCAAAGATTGTGTTGAAGCAATCAAACGATGTCACCCCTGTCAAATATATACTCAGAAGATGCACGCACATCCAGCTCCTCCTTTTCCCGTTGTCAGTATCGGTCCCTTTACTAAGTGTGGTATTGATTTTACAACTTGTAATCTGCCTTCAACAACACATCACAAGTACATTATCGTGGCCGTAGACTACTTCACGAAGTTGGCCGAGGTCATGCCAACTTATAAAAACAATAGTGAAATAGTGGCGTTGTTCCTTTTTAATCAGATTATCTCAAGGTTTGGTATCCCGAGAGAGATTGTCACTGACCATGGTAGTCATTTCTAGAATCAACTAATGTCTAAATTGGCTCTCAAATTGGGTTTCCAGTGGGAACTTTCATCTCCTTATTATCCTCAGGCCAATGTATAGGTCGAGGCAACGAACAAAACCCTTAAGACGATCTTGTAAAGGACGATCGACAAAAATCAATCCAATTGGCATCTCATTTTATATCTAGCTCTGTGGGCTTACCGAACCTCTGTAAAGACTACTATAGGTTTTACACCTCTTCAGTTAGTTTATGGGATGGAATCCATCTTTCCTGTTGAATGTGAAATCCCATCTCTTAAGTTAGCTGTTGAGCTCCTTCAAGAGACTTCTAGTCTAGAAGAGTGCCTCCTTCTTTTAGAACATCTTGATGAGCAGATTCGAGATGCAGCCACAGTCAATGAGGCTCATAAGAAAAGGGTTGAAACTCAGTATGATAAAGCTATCCATCCTCGAGTCTTTTCTAAAGGCGACCTTGTCTTGGTCTATGATCAAGATAAGGACACCTTGGGGGAAGGCAAGTTCAAGCCTATGTGGTACGATCCCTTTATAATTAAAAGAGTTTTAGAAAAAGGATCATATGAGTTAATCGATTTTGAAGGAAACAAGTTGGCAGAATCCTGAAACGGGCTCTACCTCAAGAAGTACTTTGCTTAAGTAGTAGCTAGGAAATGGCTTCTTTGTACATTTTGTATATTTGTATATATCTCATCGAGAGTTCTTGATATCAACACTTTTTGGTTTGTTGTGGTAGGTGTTGTTGGATGACTTGGTCTATTTTGGATTCACCGAAGGTGCTAGTCGGCACACTTGGAACCTCGCTTCTGCAGCTTCGGTACTCTACTATCCAACTGGTTAGTTGATGGTATCTAGGGGAGTATGCATTGGTTCCACTTCAAATAATATGCCTGAGTATACTGCCCTCATTAATTTACTATCTGAGGTAATTTCCCACGGAATCGACTCATTAGTAGTTTATCTTGATTCACAATTGATAGTGTCACAATTGAATAACATTTATTGGGTAAGGGATCCATGTTTATATCGCCAATATTTAAGGGTGAGGTTGTTGCAAAGATCATTTACTTATGTTAATTATTTGCACATTCCAAGATCTCATAATTGGGTAGCTGATTCTATCGCTAATCAAGCATTAGACTGGCATATCAATCTTTCATCACAATAAAATCAAGCATCAAAAAGTCGAACTATATATATATATATATATACATATAGTTCATAAAAAATCTCGAGTGTACATAAGTCTGTCCAAAATAATATACAAAATTTGGACTCAAATGCCCATAATCATGTATAGTATATCTAATGCCCCGACTCAGGATGAGTGACTAAGTAGGCAGCAACTGCATTACCCACACGCCTAGGATTGTGAACCCAGTCTCGTGGCATGCCAACCACATGACACTGCATATCTATAGGAAGGTCCTCTATGGTCGCCATTGGTACTCCGTGAGTTAGTTTCACCAAGTGCCACTGAACTGTGTGTAGAATTCGCTCTATGTCTGCAGCTCCCTCTTTGGCCCCTCGGCTGTGACGTCTGTGCCATGGGAACTCATCTAGTCGTACCGGCCCAATATCTGGAACATGATCATCATATTATTCATTTGAATCCTATCAAAAACATTTTTCAAAATTCATTATTATATTTGAAAAATCACAAAAAAATCATAAAATCAAAAAACACTTACCAATGTCACCCCATGCTGCAGTCGGTGGTAATACTAGATCGGGATCTCCTCGGAAGTCCAACCCAGCATAAAGGTAGTCATCTATGGCAATGATCTGTTGCTCCCACCAACAGAATAAGTCATCATCAAATGCAGAGCATGGAATGTCCCCACCTCCTAGACGTTTCATCAGGTCAGCCCACCTACCCATTCATGGATCTCGTGGGGTGCTCATTGAAACTGGTACTCTAGGGAAAAGTGCGAGGACCTTCTCAAAAAGAAAGAGCACAAAATAGTTCCGTATCCAATTTTTTTGGTCCGCCCTCTCTTGATGGAAGTAAGTTGGCTTTTCAGGCTGGCCAAAAGAGGAGTACACCAGTCAAATACGGTGGTGAGACAATCTACCGCCAAGCTCATGGCCAGCCATGATGCCTAGTGCAGAGAAGCTGATCCATTCACTCTAGTTATAGTGAACAGGATTATCCTCAGCGATAGACTCTCAACATGTGTGATTGAAATTTGACTTCCAACCTTTTTTGGATATCTCAGGCAATATATATGTACGTAGTCCTCGATCGAGAGACTGCCTCGTGTCATGCCCCTGGAATGTACTACCTCTCCCCTTCAGTAAAAGCCTGTGATGAAATAAATGTCTTCCACTTCTATCCTAAGTGGCATTTGATCAATCATAAACGAATCATCCTCGATGCTCCAGTAGTGAATGAGCATCTCAAGCAGGCGATTGTTTGCTTTCATATTTGGCATTTTGAAGAATTTTAGCAAACCACATTCTCGTAAGGCATCCAAAGCATTGGGATCATTAATAACCTCATCATCCACTGAGGTATGCTCTCTTTCTTGCCAAGTGATTGGCATCCTGAAGAAAAAATGAATTTAGACCGTTAGCTTTTTTGTTTGAAATGTTCACAGCATATATGCGGGTCCATTTACACACATTCATGTGTAGGGCCTGCGTGTATGTAGGTTTCATATATCCAACTCGCGTATATGCCACAGTGAAATTTTTGACAAAAAATTCAATGGTAAAACATAAATTAAAAATTCTAAAACAAGTCACAATTGATTGCAAGACAAGTTTAAGGGTTACCTAGTGATTTTGGAAGGATTTGAATGGTTGAATTTGGCATATGGAAATGTTTTCTCCTTTTGCTCCACTCCTTTGCTCTCAAACTCAAATGGTGAAAACGGTGAGTCCAAAAACTATTTTATAGGCTTTGAAAATGCAAAATTTTTTCAAAACTTGATTTTGTTTGGTATCATGTAACCCTTAACTTGGGAGCTTGGAATGTTGAGAATGGTTTGATTTTCAGGACATTTTGGACGTTTTTCGACAATTTTGAGACGGTTCCATGACTGCTGAACCATCATGGTAGGTATCGTTTTCTCACTGGCATATAGGTTAGAGAAGCCATTTTTCCATTGCATTATGCATACTAGCCTCCATTTGTCGATACACTTACCATAGGGTCGATCCCATCGTGTTATGGTTCGTAAACCACTTTCACTCGCCAATTTTTTAATCATGATACGATGGTAGAGCCATCCTTTTCATGGGCATCGTATTTAGCACCTCACTGCCATTTTTTGCCCATGCTGCTCCAATCTGAGTAGGCTAAGGAGTCCTCTATAGTCCTGCCATGAATTATGCAGTGAAGACTCATTCCTCTTTTCTTCTTTGCTTTGTTCTAGCCTTATACCCTAGAGGCTCCTTCATGTTGAGTTCTACTACTGCATTGCATTTTGACCATTTGCACCTTTTGGCCTTGAGCCAGCTTCACTTGGACTCATGTTTAAGCCAACTTTTGACCATGACGATTGCAAAATTAAACTTGCATACCCTTGACCTATGCAACTTGACACACCTTGACCCGTGGAAGGAACACATCTTTGAGTGTCTTTGACCAGTTTTCACCTCCCTGCATTGAGCATAGGATTATTCCAATCCCAGGAACTAGATCATCTACTTCACCGACACTCGTTCTTTACGACTGAATATGTGGCAGCTAGAGTCAGTTGTGTCACCCTTGAAAAAAGCACTCAAAACAAAATCTCCTCCATTTGGGCAGGATTTAGTTTAACTTAGGTATGCCTTAACCTTGTTATCGAGTAAGTTCTCCCCTGATTGGTTATCTCTTCCAATCATATGGAGGGTTTGTTCATGCCTCCTGCATGACGAACTTATACAAAGTCATCATATGCTACCACATAGTCACATTGAGTCGTGCTTTTGTTCAACAAAAGTTAGCCTAAGTCAGCCTCTCTGCGATGTCTCTTCACTCATTTTTCAGTCAGCCATCCGTAGTTGTTAGTATCTTGTCTATCATCACATCAGTTATATTGGTCCTTTACTTGACCGGTTTGAGAAGGTTCCAACTGACTTCTTGCTGGTGGGTCTTGTCCTTATTGACAATGACATCTTGCTCTGAGGACAGGCGTAGAGCTACACCTTGGCCCTATTTTCTTTATTGATAGGTCACCTTGTGCTCATCATCAACCAATATCATGGGTCTTTGGCTGAGTGGTTTTCCTTGTGTTCGACATCAGCTTACATTATCACACATTGGGATTCATGCAGTACCTTGGTTTCCATTTGACCCTATTGGTGGATACCTCGCCTCTGTGTCAGCTTTCATTATTGGTTGGTTCAGAGGGTTTCTGTCGTGTGCTAGCCACATCTTGTGTACGTCGAAAATGTGCTTCGATTGGGTTACTACATCTTTTTCGTCCAATTCCTTCCACAATATTGGCCTACAGGTTACACTCGCACTAGATTGATGAAGGATGCCTTAATGCCTTCCTTCTAATGGATCTTTCCCTATTGACTACGATTTATTGCTCTGGGGCAAAGATCTAGAGTCCATTTGGCAGTACCTTGGGGTTTGCAGTCATTAGTGGCAGATCCTTCACTATCGATAGTGGGAACCATCATTGTCTCTTGATTGATAGATTCTTACAGGTGTTTGACTTCAGCTCATCTATTCACACTTGTTAGATTGTACTGGGTACCTTGACACTCATTAACATTATCGGTGAGTAGTCTCACGTTTTTTAACGGTATACATCAGTGACCAGTAACCAAATCATTTCTCACATGGTCAACTGCAGATCATTTATTCCCATGCTATAGTAATGTACCACGGCAGTCGGTGAAGACCTCAGGTTGTATTAGCATTCATTGGTTCACTTGACAGTTGTTGCTAGTTAATACCACTCCACCTTATATGTTGCAGTCATTCATGGCGACATTTTATATGCTGGCACCTAAGTTTGCAGTTTAGTACCATTTTATTCCATCATCTTCATTTCGTATTTTGTGGGATCAGTCTTTCATATCAATGATCCGCTTCATCCTTCAGCATCACTGACATTCTTATATGTGATATTCAAACATGTACTTGTTCGATCGTGATCAAATGATCCATTATGTATTTTCTAGTTTTTCTATACCTGTATACTTAGTGGATCCACTTGTACGTGATATGTGGACATGTTGTACTTCTCTGAGCATAAGTATGCCTGCCTCAGACAGTGATTCTTTCTGATCTCTTTTTGTGGTTTGGCAGGCTGAACTCTGGTGAAGTCCTTCTCAGTTTTTGCCAGATTTCCTTTCCATGGACTTGCTTAATACATTTCGGCCATCATGTACCCCTTCTGACCTCATATATTGGGGGCATCTTTTATAGCTCCAAACCTCACTCTTGATGTTTTTGATGCTACACTCATGGCCTAGGGAAAACCCTCCTTCTAGACCTGGTGCAAAAATTTTAAAACAAAGTTTTACTCCCTATACGTGACATTGCCCTGAGATAAACACGTGTGTACATGGGTCTGTGTATACCCAACCCCTGTATATGTCTTAAAACACTTAAAAAAAATAAATCTTCTTAATTTCAGGCGGAGATCATGGGTTTCACCTCTTGATTACCTATTAGTGCCCGTGGCCCAACTGTTCCCAACGAATTCCCAACTAAAAAAATACTTTGGGAGAAGTATAAAAGGCTTCAATGGGAAGGCCTAAGGGAGGAGAGAATAGAGAGAAAAATCACTCTGCTGAGAATATCCCTGACCAGGTCTAAAGATCCTAGTGCTTCCAGCACTTCCCCCATTTATAGGAAACCCTTGTTTCCTTGTGTGATGATGTCTTTCTACTACTTGAGATATCATGGAGTAAGTCATGCAAGGAGTTTGTTGAAGGCTTGAGACTGGACAAATCTGGAGGACGGTTCCGGTTGGAGCCTATGAAACGACGACTCAGGTGAAATCATTCCTTTCTGTACTTTAGTTATATATAATAAAAGAAACACTTGTCTTTGTTCCTGATATAAATCTTCTTCATGTTTATGATATCAATGTTATGATTCTCATATGAATGGTTGTTTTAATTGTGTAAATAACTACCTTTCAATATTCTATGAAGATTGTTTTTTTATGATGCTTGGTCCATATAGTATTGTACTTTCTTGAATTGATTGTTTTACAGGTTGAAGGAGCAAAAGGAACTCCAAGAGGGTTTGGACCCTGGCTGGATCTTCCCAAACAAAGGACCCCTAGGTACACCTCTCATCGTAGAGTTTGTTTATATTAGCATCATGGCTATGTGGAATGTGTGTTTCTCTATGTAGATAACCTCCAACCTTCTAGGGTATCAACCCAAGACCCTAGGGGAATTTATCCCTTAACACCCTTCACCACAAAGCCTTCAGGTTGTTTCATGTATATCTCCTCTTCTAGATCCCCGTGAAGGAATTCCATGTTCACATCCATCTGATCTACCTCAAAATCAAAAGCAGCAGCAACAGATAAAAGTAATCTAATAGAAGTTACCTTGGAAACAGGAGAAAAAATATCACCAAAATCAATTCCCAGCACCTGGGAATAACCTTTTGCTACCAATCGTGCTTTATATTTCTCCACCTTTCCTTCTGCATTTATCTTCTTTTTGAACACTCATTTGCTACCAATGTGTTTCCTTCCAGCTAGAAACTCCACCAAATCTCAAGCCTCATTTTTGTGCAAAGATGCTATTTCATCAACCATGACCTCTTTATAGAGTTTTCCATCCTCTGAATCTACTACTTCCTTCACAGTTATGGTATCCTCGTCAATAATAGATAAAGCAAAATTTGAACAGAAAGCAGATGGACTATACCTTTCAAGTTTCCTTCTTTCTCGAACTGATCTTCTCACAGCTGGAGTTTGTGGCTCTTCATCTTCTAATTCCTCCTCTGCTATAGAGTATGATTCTTCCTCCTTTAGCTCAAACTCTATCTTCTCAGGTTCCTTTCGTTGGACTTCATATTTAATAACATCTTTGACCTCTCTGAACACTACATCTCAGTTGTACACAACCTTCCGTGTGACTGGGTTCCAAAGCTTATAACCCTTTAAACCATCCCTATACCCAATAAAGATGCACTTTTTAGATTTACTATCCAACTTGGTTCATTTCTCCCTTGGAACATGTACATATGCATCACATCCAAATACCCTTAGATGTGAAGGAGAGGGTTTCTTACCAGTCCATACCCCTTGTGGAGTCTTATCCTCCAAGCCTGATGAAGGTGACCTATTGACCAGGTAACATGTAGTATCCACCGCCTCTGCCCAGAATTCCTATCCTAACCTGACACCACTGAGCATGCTTCTTGCCCTTTCCATCAACATCTTATTCATTCTTTCTGCAACTCAATTTTGCTGAGGTGTATATGGAGTTAGTATTTTTCCATGCTATACCACACTTCTTACAGAATTCTTCAAATTCCTTACTACAAAAGACTCCACCATTATTTGTCCTCAGCACCTTTATCTTTTTTTTTGTCTGGTTTTCCGCCAGAGCCTTAAATTCATTAAACCTATCAAAGACTTTAGATTTCTTCTTAAGGAAATATATCTATGTATTCCTTGATAAGTCATCTATAAATGATACATAGTACACAGACTTACCCAGTGATGGAACCTTCACAGGTCCAAACACATCACTGTGCACAAGCTCTAATATCTGTTTTTCCCTTTTACTTCCTGAGGGAAAACTCACCTGATTCTGCTTCCCATATACACAATTTTAATAGAAATCAAAATCGAGAGAGCTATTACTCATACCTTCTACCATACCTTTACCATGAAGTATTCGAAGGCCCTTCTCTCCAATATGTCCAAGCCTTTGATGCCACAGCATGGTCCTCTCTCCAGAGACCACTAGATTTTCTACTCCACTTTCAGGAACTAGAGAACTGTTGCACCCATCAGCAATAGTGCTACCTTGCAACTTGTATATAGTTCCAACCCGAACTCCCCGCATCAATACCAGTGCTCCCTAAACCATCTTGAACTGGTCTCCTTCTCGAACACTGTTTTTACACCTGCATCATCCAACTTGCTTACAGAAATCATATTTCTGGCCAATGCAGGAATATGTAGAACACCCAGAAGTGTTCTAACCCTTCCACCTTGTAACTTCAACTTTACTTTTCCGTAGCCAATGATTCTAGCCTTCCTATCATCCCCCAAGAAGAAATCACCACCATCATATTTCTCATACTTGCAGAACCACTGTCTATGGGGAGTGAAGTGAAAGGATGCACCTGAGTCAATCAACCATGCCTCATGATCTACATGTGTACTTGAAGAAGCCAAGTACACATCCGCACCTTCATATGAGGTGGTTTTTGCCTCTGTAGAAGGAGCATCATCAGACCCCTTTCCTTTATCAGGAGATTTATATTTACAGTCCCTTTTTTAGTGCCCTTCCTTTCCGCATTTCCAGCACACCACCTTTACAGGTTTCCTAGAGATTTAGATCTCCCACTCGATGACTTATTTTTGTTTCTGTTCTGGGACCATCCTTATACAAACAAGGCATCACCATTCTAGTTCTCCATATTTTTCGGCCTCGTCTCCTCCATCAGCAAGGATGAGACTATTTCATCAAACTACAAGGCAGTTGCATTGCTACCTATTGTAGTAACTAGACCATCCCATGAATCTGGTAGAGAACACAACAAACTGATGCACTTATCTTCATCTGAAATTTTAATATCAACAGATTCTAACTGACTTACCACAATATTAAATGTGTTCAGATGCTCTGTCACCAAGTCTCCATCTTTCCTCCTCAGGTTATATAGTTTTTTTTGCAGGAACAGTTTATTCACCAGAGACTTAGATTAGTACAAAGTCCCTAACTTGTCCCATAAAGCCTTCATTGTAGCTTCTCCTGATACATTTAAAAATACTGAATCTGAGACACACAATTGTATTGTGCTCTTTGCCTTCCGATCCAACATCTTCCATTCTCCATCGGACACTCCCGTTGGTTTAGTACCCAGATCTACCATGATCCACTGATCTTTATCCACCAACAGGTCCTCCATCTTGAGTTTCCACAACTCAAAACTCTGACCATTAAATTTCTTGATCTCTATCTTTTCACTGCCCGCCATCTTCTTTCACCACTAGAATCAATCTTGTAGATCTCCCATTGAATAGGGTCTACCACAGGCGTCCCCTTGAAGCCAAAAAAGCTTCGATACCAAATGTAGGTTTTAACCTCGTACAAAAATTACCTGCATACGAATTCTAAAACAAAGAAAATAAACAATGCGAGAGCATAAAGAATATAACACAACCCAACAATAATCAAGTGTTGGTGGAGAATGGAGATCAGCTCAAGACAACCTTCAACACTAAATGTGTCACTTACGCATATTGTAAAATGCCTTTTGGACTTATTAATGCGGGTGCCACATTCCAGAGAGCTATGGAAATAGCTTTCCAAGGATTTATTAACAGATCAGTTGTAGTGGATGACATTACTGTGTATTCGTATCACAAAAAGGATCATATCTATCACCTAAAACAAATTTTTGAAAGATGTCGAAGTTATGGAATATCGTTGAATCCCAAGAAGAGCATTTTCGCAGTTACAGAAGGGAAACTACTGGGTCACATCCTCTCTAAAGAAGGGTTTGTTATTGATCCTGAAAGAATAGAGACCATCATGAAAATACAACCCCCTACAAATAAAAGGGCAATGCAATCTTTCTTCGGGAAAATTAATTTCGTTGGGAAATTCATTTCAGGTTTCGCAAAAATAGTGCGTCCCATGCAGATAATGATGAAGAAAGACATTTTGTATAGGTGGAGCGATGAAGCTAAGAAATCGTTTCGGCGAATTAAGGAGGCCATCGCAGAAGCTCCTACATTAGTTAGCCCCAATTCCAACAAGGAATTCTTATTGTACACTTTTGCTTCCGATGTTTCATATGCCGCAATCCTCATCCAAAAAAATGATGATGGCGATGAAGTCCCTATTTCTTATATGAGCTATAATCTTCAGGGAGCGAAACTGAACTACCCAGATGTGGAGAAACAAGGTTTTGCGGTTTCTAAAGCCGTAAAACTTTTTCGCCCTTATTTATTAAAGGCCAAGACTAAAGTAATCATTCCCCACCCTGCTGTAAGAGCCCTCTTTTTGCAGAAATAAATGGGTGAACGGAGAGGGAATTTGCTAACCACCCTTCAAGAACACGACCTCGAGATTAAGCCGATGAAGATAGTTAGAGGGTATGGATTGTGCGAGCTAGCGACAAAAGCCTTGGCGAATAAAGAAGGGGCGTTCAAAGAACCAGAAGCATAGAGCATACAGAATGCACATGTGGAATTCAGGGAGGAGCCCCTATGGATTAATAGACGCTAATGTGTGAGCTCGAAATGTCGAAATCCCTTTTGGATCCTGAGTCATGGTATTACGACATACGCTTTTATCTCACACGGGGATCATGTCCTGAACACATGGATGCATCACAAAGGAGAGCGCTCATATTGAAATCTAATCAGTATCACTTGGCCAATGACACATTATACAGAAAAAATTATGATGGAATCTAGCTGAGGTGTTTGGAAAAGGATGACATTGATCATGTCTTGAAAGAAATGCACGATGGCCCAGTAGGTGGTCACTATGGAGGAGAGACCACTGCTCAAAAAATATTAAGAGCTGGATATTATTGGCCCACGATGTTCAGAGACTCGCATGCCTACACTCGGAAATGCAAGGTATGTCAAACTGCCGCAGGACAAGAAAGAAAGCAAACCGTTCCCCTCAGGCCCATTATGATCTATCGCCCATTCCAGTAATGGGGCCTAGCTGTCATAGATGAGATCAGTCCGAACTTTTCACAGCAACATAAGTATATACTCACAGCGACCGACTACTTCACTAGATGGACTGAAGCCATCCCGCTACGAAAGGTAAACGAAGGCGAGGTAATATCATTTATTGAGAAATTTATTATCAGCAGGTTTGGCATTCTTAATGCTCTCATATTTGACAATGCTTCTTACTTTTCATCACTGAAATTGACTGAATTTTCTATTGATAAATCAATTCACATAAGGTATGCATCAAACTATTACCCCCAGGGGAGTGGAGTTGCAGAGTCCTCAAATAGAAATCTCATCCGCATAATCTGTAAATCTATCGCCGACAACCATAGGAATTGGCACAATGCTCTAACAAACACCCTTTGGGCCCATAAGGTCACCCCAAAAGTAGCATTAGGAAACTCCCCATACTTCCTCGTCTATAGATAGGAAGCCATCTTGCCTCCTAACGTTACCCTTCCCTCTTTACAGCTCTCCCAAGCTTCGAGAGGGACCCCTTCAGCCTTACTTCAAGAAAGGATCAACCAACTGGTGAGGTTGGAGGAATTGAGAGATAAAGCAAGAAATAAATTTAGAAATCACCAAATGATTGTAAAGAGATGGTTTGACCATCATATGGAAGGAGATAAAGATTACCAAGTAGGAGAGCTAGTCTTGAAATGGGACAAGCTGAGTGAGCCAAAAGGTAAGCACATGAAATTCCAACACTTATGGCTGGGCCTGTTCCAAGTTGAAGAAAAAATCGGTCAGGGAACTTACAGACTGAAAACTTTACAGGTAGAAACTGAAAAAATCCCTGTTAATGGCAAACATCTTAAGAGATACTTCCAGTAGCCACCACATGGTAGTTACCTCCTGAGTAGATTAGGATTCATTTTATTTTTGCTACTAGCTTAGTTACATTTTCGTCCTGTCCTTTCGTGTTTTACGCAAAGTTTATTTTCCCTTTGAATTTCAGTTCTTTTCAGCCAATTGATTTCGGTCCATCAGTCTCGTCTTCACCTTTACAACTCTCTTCAGACTGCCCTCATTCACCACCTTCAGCTTTTTGCCTCCCTCATTAACCTACTGATGAGTCGGCCAATCCTAAATTCAACGTTACCTTGCAAATCAAGCAAACTTTCAATGAGCCTATGAGAACTGGAAAATCAGCGGTGAAATCTAAATCGAAGCCACTCATTAGCATCTGTTGGGAACTAGGTAGGATCTGTTGATAATCTGGATACCTAGAGCATGTAGGGGCATCTTTATAAAACAAAAAAATGTGTGGACTAGCATGGCGGAACGCTGCATTTTTAAAATCCCACTCAGACCTAGCCTATACTTGCTTGTAAAGTTTGCAGTTATTCTCCATTGGTCCCGTCCACCACACTAAGTTTTCCAATACCTGTCATCTACAAGTAAACCTCCTTTCATCAGCTAAGCTCGTTGTCATATATCTTGTGGCAAATATAATTGTGCTCTAGACATTGTGCCTAAAACTGGAAGGACTTATGTAAAAAATAAAAAATAAAAAAAAAATGTTAATTCCTTGTGCCAATCTGGAAGGACAGGTTGTTTGGGAAGCCGGTTAGAGTAGGGACTGTTGTTGGACTCAAAGTACCGGTTGACACAGCAAGCCCAACCTTTCTTAAGCAGTTTAAAAATATGGCATGATCCATGACTGCGCCCCATTCAATCACACGAAAGTATAGCACTAAAATTCTTACATAAAGTGCAGATAAACAGATCTACATCAAGTTTGATGAGTGATAAAGAGCTGAGGTACACACCTACACAAGTTTTGATAGACCAGTAATGGCCCCGAAAGGATTTTTGAAAGTATAAATAGGGAAAAGAGGGTCAATAAATCCCATAATGCTACCTTTGGAGAATGCCTGTCAAAACCCTATTAGTAAGTATAAGCTATTTGTCTTTATCCCGCCTGAAGCAATTAATGTTGAAGTGGAACCCGTGCCTGTCCATCTATATAGTTTGCATTTCAATTTTATCTTAACATCCTGATGTTCTATTGATCCAAGGTCTATTTGGAAACAAAGATAACTAGTTCGCCTAGCGGTTCGCCATTTGTTGTGGCCACAACCACAACCCTATTAAAACACGCTCTGGTAGCCAATTTGAATGGGTCCCCTAGAAGTTTGATCTTTCATTTCTCCGATGATAAATCTTTGAATGATCTATTTTTATCCCAGGGATTTTAACTTTATGCCGAGTCAAATCTTCAATTCTTAATGGTAAGACCCCCAGAATAAATCTCTGCAGCATGATCTATTTATAACCCAGTCTAGCCCTCCATTCATGTTCTTTCATCGAGACTTTTCTCAACCCTCATAAACATTCATGGTACCCTATGCCTGCACATATAACCAACCCTCACTCTTTACCATGGTCGTATGTGGACTTCACCCACAAAACCTTCTATCGTGCCTCTATTTCTATTACAATACTTTTGTAACAGAAATACTTTGCAAACGTATGTAACTTACCTTTTCAGTGCTCTTTCGGTCTTTATACATTTCTCAATGCCTGCCTCTATTGCTATCGCAATCTCTCCATTTTCACTATTATACTACAACTTTCTCATTCGCATCCACTAAGTAAGGACCTTCTAGACTTCAAATGCAATTAACAGCAACACATATGATGTCGGGTCCATTCCCCAATGGCAAATCGCAATCAACGGAACCCAAGGACCATACATAGGGCGTTCCGCGATATGGCAGACCCATCATGATTATTAAACATAACATATACATTTATCCGATCCGGTTCCCCAATCACAAGTCGCAATTAGCAGAGCTCAGGGCTTATACATAAGGCAATATGTGATATGGCGGACCCACCGGGACCATTAACCACAACATATATATTTTTGGGTCCGGCCTATCGCATATCGCAATCGGCAGAACCCAAGGCCCATACATAAGGCGCTCCATAATCTGACGGACCCAGCGAGATTTTAAGCAAAGCATAATATGATTTCCGGTCCACTTCCGCCATCGCAATATCGGAGTTCGGCAGTTCAATAAGCCCAGTTCCTCTCCACAGAAACAATACGATGCGATATTGTTTTGCGAACCCGATAGGGTATGGGTTCCCATCTATAATATTTCAAGTCCAAATTTCAGATCCGGTTCTGTGTTATGCGATGATTTTCAATGTAAATTGGATTTACACTTGCGGGACTTAATCAATGCATGAATTAAAAAACCAGGGGCCAATTCTTTCACACTTGTTCCTTTTGATGTTATAAACGTTTTAATGAAGGCAAGATTTGTGTTTTTAAGCATTTCTATCATATTTTCATAAGCATAGCTGATGTTGGTTATCTCTGCAGGCGAGGACCGATAGAAGGCAAGCGAGGTCGAAGAACAGATGCATAAGCATCAAGTATGTTTCCGGGTAAAATATGCATGCACAGATTCGAAGAGTTTATATATGCAGGTGTGTTCTATTTAAAGATCCGACTTTAGGCATTGGCGATCATGTTTCCATGTGTTACCTGTGTGTTCCGAAGGTTATGCGGTCTCGATCCTTATCACGAAGAAATGACACGCATACCTCCTTTCAATCGGCATCTATTCATTTTGCCAGGAAATGAAACGCTCCAGCAGATGTGGCTTTTACGTGTCAACCATTTCACCGATCGATTCTACGCCTGTATATTTTAATTTGTATATTGAAAAGAGGAGGGAGGTGAAAAGTTGGGGAAAGACTAAGGGTCAATTCCTTCTGCATAAGTATTACCTCCAAAGATGAAACGAGGACTTTTTTTTGGGCAGAATAGATTTTGATCTATTGTGAATAAAGAAGACTGTTTGGTCGAGAAAGAGCCTTTTTCAAATTCATTTGCCTCTCCTTTCATGTGTTTAGAATCAGGATGTCATTGTTGGCATAAATGTAAATGTGATTTGTTTTGTGCATATTGAGAACAAACAGTTTGTGACTAGTCTTGATTATTCAAATATGATTTGTTACCATGGTTAATTCATGAGCGATTGCTAATTCGAGACCTTGTTAAAAATCAGTTGCAAGTTTTATTTGTATGGAAAGGAATGTGTATTCCTGTATAAGTAATTAGATTGTAATTAATATTTAATACAACCTTGTTCATCTGTGAACGAGTAATTGATTCATTAGGACTTGGAATTTATATATGATGTTTAACTTCCTTTTGTCATGTTCCTACAGGATAGATTAGAATAGTTAGGACTAGCATAAGTAGTTAGAATTAGTGTAGATAGGATTTGATACATATAGGTTAGTTGTTTTGTTTGTTGATTTAATTGAATTCTTCCTCCAAGAAGCAATATTTCAACACATATAACAATTTACGGGATCCTCTAAAACCCGTTGGAACTAGCCATTCCAAATGAAAACAGATCTAATTGGGGTCTGTAATCAGGTTAGTTCCCCTTGTTGGCATAGCGAACATTCGTCATGTTAATAGGCAGTTGGCATAAAGGTAAGCCTCAACAAATCAAAAGTCTTTTTCTTCAACACTGGCATTGCTATTCAGAGAAACATCACCAGAATTTTTGGGTTTCAAAGGGACCAACTACCTTCCAAGTATCTGGGCATACCTCTCACAGATAAAACTCTAAGCAAGGAAGTGTGGGAGCCAATAATAAATAAACTTCAGGACAAGATCAAAAAATGGACATGCAGATCTTTAAATTTGGTAGGGCGACTTGTGCTCACACATGTTGTCCTGCAGGCAATTCCTATATTCATGCTCTTAGCTTTTCCTGCTCCTAACGGGATTAAGAAATAGATCAGGAGCATACAAATGGATTTTCTATGGGGCAGAGGAGAAGAAAAAAATAAATGGGCTTTAGTAGCATGGGACAAGATCTGCAAACCCAAGAGCCATGGTGGCTTGGGGCTTCATGATCCTGAAACCCTCAGCAGAGTTTCGAGAGCTAAACTCTTGCGAAGATGGATCAAGGAATCGACAACTCCCTAGGCTAAGCTTTGGAAACAAAAATATGCTAAGAATTGGCAGGAGAAGGATCACATTAGAATGTAAGGGCATATTAAGGGCTCCCACATTTGGAAATTTGCCTGGGAAAATAAAGGCATTGTTCAGAAACATAGCTTCTGGGAGATTTGAGCTGGGAACCTAGCATGATTTTGGGAGGATAACTGGCAACAGGAACCCATTTTGTACAAGGAGGAATTAGCAGCTCTCAAAAATGACACAAACAACAAAGGCTTCCCATGGTAAAAGACTTTTGGGACCAAGTAAGGAACAATGGAAAATGGAGGATTTGGAAGGATCTAGGCCACAATGAGGAAACCCCCTTGAAGGCCCAGGCAGACTCTCTTGCTCAGGATCTAGAGCATAGGAGGATTCTGGTATCCTCCTTGCCTGATCAACTAAGATGGGGAAAGAACATTGAAGGAAACTTTAAACTCAAGAAGCTAAATAGGTAGTAACAGGATTTAACTACCTAAACCCTGATCAAGTTTGGAAGAATCTTTGGCAAAGCCCCCACTGGATGAAAATAAAGTTATTTATTTGGCTAGTTCATCAAAGGAAAATTTTAACTTGGGAGAACCTCCTGAAAAAAGGCTTCACTAGACCTTCCAAATGTTACCTTTGTGGCTCACAACACGAGACGATGGACCACCTTCTCAACCTCTGCCCTTTCACCTCTACCATGTAAGAATGGGTGGCCTCAATATTTAGGCACTCTAATAGGGACAAGCTCAGCATCTCCAACACTTTGAAGAATTGGAGGAAACATTTCTCAGGGAATGAAATCATTAATAAAGCTTGGATCTGGTTCCAGGATTTGTCATTTGGGATGTTTGGAAAGAACACAATAATCAGATCTTCAAGAACAAAGCAAGCAAGCCCCAACATATAATTGACCAAATTTTAAGGCAGCTCAAAGACACAATTAATAGCTTGTTAAGGAAACTTTCTAAGGACCCTCCCCTGCCCTAATATGTGTGTATTCTACTACATTTGGGTCTCCAGTCTATAGGCCCATAGGGCATAATGAAAGGTGTGCACCAAACAAATGCAGATATAAATATTTGGAAGCCTCCTTCACATGGCTTCTTAAAGGTCAACATAGACGGAGCATCTAAGGGAAATCTAGGGTTAGCTGACTTTGGGGGTGTTATAAGATATGAACAGGGTCAAATAAAGGAGATCTTTCATGGCCACTTGGAGAAGGCCACTAATAATATGGCGGAACTCATGGCCTTAGAGAAATGCTTGGAAATCTTGGTGGATTCAAATTCACACAATGTCATCATTGAAGCAGATTCAGAATTGATTATTAGAGTAGCCAAGAAAATATGCAATGGTACATCACCGGATAAAGTGTAGAAACACTGGAGACTATCGCAGTTCTTTCACATATCTACACTCACCTGCAAACCTTAAGAACTGTAAGCTTTGTCCATGTGAAAATAAAAGCTAACATGTTAGCTGATCGTTTGGCGAATGAAGGAGTGATCAATAAGGAAAGGGACACTCGGCACATTTGGGAGTTGTTACCACTAGGCAAACTGTTAGAAGATTGTCTCTGTCAGGCTACCAAAGATAGGGATTGATGGATTGACAGGATGGATCGAGGAGGCTCAGAAGACAGGAGGGAGGATAGGGAAGCCTAAACTATTTGCCAGTTGTGTGACAGTAGTTCGCAGATTGTTTTGGCATGAGGACCGATTCTGGAAATGTTGCAGGTTTGATCGGCCATCGATCACTGTAAGGATCGATGGAGATCCTTTGATTATGAAATATTGCTAAAAAAGAGTGTATGTGGGTTAAAAGGAGTATGGCAGAGAAACTGGGGTTTAAGCGTAAATCCTTTGTTAAGAAGAAGATCAGCGGCGTCGGCAGAAAGGAACAAGTACCGTCCGATAGGATAGATCGATGGTCATCGCATGGCAGAAGAGTGTGAAAGTTAACTCGCGAGGAAAGTGGTTTCTCGAACCATAAGTGGTATTTCGGGCGAGGTCCAAGTGGTAACTGGTTTTTCAAGGAAGGCCTTCAACTCCATTCATCAAGTGACACGTAGCAGCGAGGAGGAGAGAGGAAACCGCCTTTTTGGGTGGTTAATCCTCGTGCTACTTGTCCGCCCGAAATCGTCGTGGACTGTTGGATCCATGAAGTGTAATCAACGGTGGAGGTTAAGTCGTGCAAGTTGTCTAATCGACAATCGGTGGAAGAAGAAGGAGTTGGATTACGATTCGTTGATTTGCGATTAGGTGATTCGCCGATAGTCGTTGGATCGTTGACAAACATGGACGGTTGGGATTAGGCTGTTCGGAGATCGGTGTTCGGAGAGTGCAGTGGGAAGGCGATGGACCGGAAGTGCGGACCCGCCGATATTTATGGCTATGGGTGTAAAATGTTTAAAGTCTAACCTTAAGTGTTGCGGGTCGGGTTTCTGTGTATTTCCTGTGTAATCTATATTTTCCAATAGAGTGAATGGTTCCAAGTTTTAAAGGTTTAAAGCCATTAACGCTTCCAATAGGTTTTGTGGGCCATAACCCACAGGCCTCTAGGTCGAGTTTTGGTAAACGAAAGGGATTTTGGTTTACCCTGTAACATATGTAATGTACTACTTCGGTTAATAGAAGGCTCCATTCTTACTTGACAAAAAAAAAAGAAATTGAGATTGATTTCATATAATTCAAGCACTGAACAATTTGATGGAGCTTTCCAAGAGCTTGCGGAGATGAAATCTCCTCTTCACATCATTTGCATCATTGAAGCTCTGATACCACAATAATAACAGAAGTGTCCTCAAACATACAAATTTTACTAAATGGAAAATAAAATTACATAATATTTGCAAGAGTTTACACACAATCACTCAAACACTCTTGTAAGAAGAGAAAATAGCTTTAAATAAGATAATGTCCTAACCTAATTTTTGTTATGGATCTCTTATTTCATTTACAAGTTCCCATTTACAGCCAATGCTTCGATAACAACACTCCTAACTATTTTCCTAAATTAGTTCCTAAGAAATGACACATTTCTAGATGTCGTATTTTTTACAAAAATTAGTTATTCTAAAATATCTCCAATATCTAATTAAATATTCTAGATAATTGAATATTATATTCTAGATAATTAAACTAAATTTTATGTATTTTTGGATCATCTAACAAATTGCAAGTGACATGACTTCCTAACTGGTTTGTTCAATGACAAGTATCCAACCAACATCGTAGTGTGGTCTATCCTGGGCTGTTAACTTTATTTTTTGAGGAAGGGTGGAGGCATTTCCAACCATGTAACCTCCAACCCTAGAATCGTGGGAGGCAAGTGATGGACACACTCCCCTAAACGTGTGATGATGATTTCTAATTGTCTATTGGGAAAGTTAGGTTGATATAGTCAACACTTCCACCATCTTGGTTCTACTAGTGGTTTGATTGGTACAATTGATGCCATATTATATTGCAGTAGAGGATGGATATGATGAGAGCGGAAGTAGGTTATCGAGGATAGGAGGTTATAGGTTAGTTGGAGACTTTATATGGGGAGTGACATCCTTGCTTGAATTACTTAATTTGACTACTATATCTCTTCCTCTATTCTTTTATGTCTTATTTTCATACTACCTCTAGGTTACTTGTATCCTTTTGGCTCGAACTTTGGGAAGTAGTTTTCCGAAGGAGGGGTTTATGTAATGCCCTACCTGATCATATTATATTACATTATCTTATTAGCTTACCTGCCGAGTGATTGACTTTTGTGCCTAATTACAATAAATATTATTAGTATACGTACGAGTTATGAGTATGCTAGCTACATACCCACACCTCTCATGAATACACTAGTATTCTAAAGCTTAAGGTGTTGGATGATTAAATAAACGGTTAAGCTTGATTAATGACAAATCACGATTAGTGATTAATTAAGCGTAAAGCATGAATGATAACTAATGATTATATTTTAAACATGATTCATTTAATTATTAAAATAATAACATTCTTCAAGTTTGACTAACATTCAAGGATAATATTTTATTAAATTGTAATATTTTATTAAGATAATATTATTTTAATTGAGTGGTAATATTATATTGAATTAATAAGGGGTGGTTGGGGAATGAACCGCCCAAGTGTTAATTGAGGGAGAAGGGGGAGGTGGAGTGATAAGGAGGGGGCAGCTTAAGGAGGTTTCAAGGGGGTGAAAGTCAAAAGCCTTAAAGTAAAAAAGATGAGGCCATTCATGAGAGGTGGTTGGGACAGATGAAGAAGGAGGGATTAAAATGAGGAAGGGAAAATGGAAGAGGGGTTGTCGATCTATTTTTCTTGGTGGGATTCTCTTGGTCTAGGATTATTTGTAAAGGAGTGGGATGTGGAGAAGAAGGGAGGTGAGAACCAAGAGAAAGGTGGGAGAACTTAGACTTGCATCTATTGGAGAGTATTAGACCTATTGACACAATACAACAACTATTGTTGGACTTGGGCTAGGAAGTCATTCCTAACTGGTTGGATGGAAAATTTAGTTGGGCAGCCCCAACAAGAACACCCTAACCGATCCACGGGATCAGACATTCTTCCATTTATTATGTTATTTATGTAAATTGCTAAAATAATTTTCCTTAGATATTTAATATGTTACAAATCAAATTTTATTTATATGCTAGTGTTGTTGTATTATAAACCTGAAATTTTTTATTGCTTTGAAATTATTGTGAAATTTATTGAATTAGTGTAATAGTGCTTAAAGGACCCCACGTTGGGTCCTCACAAAGGCTAAAATAAGACATCAATTTTTTTGTCCAATAAGTGTTTACAAGATAAAATTTTAACTTATCATAAAAATTACTTTATTTATTTCTAAATTTTGACATTAATTTTTGCATAAGTTATAGCTAAGCTAATAGTAATCAAACTGCAAATCGATTGCTAGAGTCTTGCCTAGGTAGGGACTAATACTAATATGGATATATTTAATTCATTCAATTCTTAATATAAAAACTAATATGTGTCATTTAAAAATATTCATAATAATAAAAAAATTCAATGTGGATCATTAATATAATATTTTAATATGCAAGATTAAGTAATATTGGTCTATACTTAGAAAAATAATTATAACAAAAAAAACCATTTTAATGTGGACAATGTAGTCCATAGATAAAATTTCTCAATGCACATGTTATGTAAAATAGCTTTGTGTCAAATAGATATATATATATATATATTATATATATATATATATATTTAAAAATATGTATATATCATATAAGAAATTGAAAAAAAAATATTTTATGGTTAAGATGTTTGAAGTAGTCTCACTATTTTACATTTAGGTAATTTTTTAGGTATGTTTGTTTTTGTCAATTTTCCCTGAAAATCAACAAATATTTTTTGGACCTACAAGTTTAAGTTATATTCTATATAACATTAAAATATATAATTTAAACAATGAAAGATTACACATAGTGTATGTACACACACAACCCCTACATTTTGATTGAGATCCATCAAGGGATAAGAGGGATGTTTTTTTTTTCCAAATTTCAGTTGAAGATATTTGGTCCCTCTCGAGGCATGCTACATCCAAGCTTAAGATGGATCTATATTGGTTTACTTAATTTTTATGATTTTTTTATTACATAGATAGACATGTCTATTTTGGAATAGAGCTTCCATATTTTTTATTTAATTATCACTAATTATTAGACGAATGGTAGGAATTTATCCTCCACAAAATATTCAAAATAGTTGTCATAGATCAAAGGTTGAGATTTATCTTAAAATAAATTATGCATTTTATATTGATTAATTAAAAAAAAGATTGTATAAACATGAATTATGGTTTTTCCATTCTATGGTATTAAAAAACCATTGTATTGACTCATAGTATTGTAACAAAGAGTAAAGAGTGCTGATAAATCTCAATGGTTAAGACTTTTGTTATATAGAGAGAGAGAGTTAATAATAATAATAATAATAATAATTTAAAATAAAGTTATAATTTATTTAATTTTTATGGTTTTTTTAATATTGGCAATATGAGATGCTGCTTTGTTGTGCTCTCTTGCCCTGTTTTTCTCGGCCGATTCTGCGACGCCGCCTTCGTCTTATCCAAGGCTTTGTTCGGAGGCCTCCAGTCTGAGTTTGGATGCCCATTTAAATAGGTCGAGCTCGGAGGAGGTGGTTGAGCGATCCTGTGTTCGAAGGGTGGCTGAGGTAATAGTTATGCCCTGTCTGCAACATAGGATGAGGAGCCGCAGGGGAACTCCTAGGTGTGTACCCTCTCGCCCGTCCTCCAATTCTCCCTCGGTTTCTAGTGATCTCTCCACCGGTCATTACCCTCGCACTCGCAGTGGGAGAGGACGTCCCCATCCCCCCAGCGATTTCCCTCCGGACTCCTCGACATCTGCCTCCTTTGGCTCGATGATTTTTACCTTCAATTGTTCCCTGAATCGCCCAAAAATACGTGCTCATGTCTCAATGTTCTTTCTTGAAGAAAGCCAGGAGGCAGGGGAATCCAGCACTCATCAGGAGGGCACTGACTCTGTCCCTGCGCAGATTCCTTTCTCTATGTAGGATCCAAAGGTCCCAACTCGCAATGCCATGGACATGGGGATGGAAATGGAGGCTCCTAGTCCCCTTGAACCTGTTGCTGCTCGTGCAAGGGATGACAATGATGCTGCTCGTGCAAGTGCTCTGTCGAAGTTTGGTTGGTGCAGAATTGTGGAGGAGCCTCCGGACGTGTAGTTTCTTTCATTGTTGCTCTGTCAATGGTCACACAGCCCTTAATAGCGGGTAATTTTTGGTTCAGGATGCAAATTTTGGTTCACTTCAGCAAGTTATGGTTCAATTTACATGCCTCTTTGAATTTTTGTAAGCCCGGCAAGAGAGCCAATACTTGTTCCCCTGCGTGGGATTTCAATACCAGCTCTTAGCTAAGTTCACTGTCATGGGCAGTGTTTTTGATACTCTCTGCCGCTTCTACAGTGCAGTTGTTTTTTACTACGGTCTTGATGTAAATTACCACCTTTTATGTTAATAGAATAGTTTTATTTAGAAAAAAAAATATTGGAAATATGAGATTTATCATAAAGTAAATGTTTTGATGTCTATTGGCAAAAAAAAGAAAGGCAAAAGAGAGATTTTTACACTTAACTTCGTTCTTCTTCTTCTTGTCATTTTTTTATAGTTTTTTTTTCCTTTTAACTCAAAGCCATGAAGCATATTTCTAGAATGCATATACAAAAATCTAATTTTGTTTTTTTTTCCCATATATATATATATATATATATATATATATATATAATCAACACATATTCATTTTAACTACAGAGTCAAGAGAAATCAAATATTTTGAGGTGCAAACCTTTTCTCAAACTTTGCATTCTAGAGCATTGATTCATCTCTGCATGGTAAATACACACATACACACACATAGTTGTCATTTAATGATCTCACATACACACATATGTGGTTGATATTGAGATTGAAATGTATTAGTTTAAATGTATATTCAACTATTTTATTTAATACCTGTATTTTAAATAGTGAAAGATAGATGCATCTCTTTCAATTTTGAAAGTGCAAAAAAAAAAAAACACTTTTAAATATTTTATCTATATTAATCGCTACAAAGTTGTGTTAATTAATATAGACATTGAAATATTTTATTTATAGCTTACACTAAAATGGTTGTTTTGTATATATATATATATATATATATTAATATATTATTATATATATATTTATTATTCATGTTTCAATTTTTAAATTAAGTATGGAAAAATTACAATGTCTTATATATTAGTGTTCATTTAAAACTTATATGTGATTAGTTTTATTTGTTATAATATTACTCGAAAATATTTATTTTTTTAGATACCTCATATAACTACTTATAAAAGGATTATAAGTTTCTTAGGTAATAAATAAAAATAATTAGATAAAAATTTTTTCAACTTTTCTATAAATTAATCTGACTATATAATTTTAATTCTAGTATTTGATTATAAAATTAAAATAATTAATATAATACCTATATTTAAAACTTTTTATTATCAAATATTTTTAATTTTTAATAATAATATTTTTTATTACTTCTTACTAGAATAAGACAAATTCCAAGTGAAAGTGTCTTTTAACTCATAATTAGGCCGATAGGCCTTTTTTTTGAAAGGGACCTTCGTCGTCCCTTTCCTTCTCAAGCTGACACATGGCGTTTTGTGCGTTTTGTTCTTAGGCTGACGCGTAGCGTCGGGCGACCGCATAGTTTTGAAACCTGGCGTCGGGCGACCGCAGGGTTTTGAAACCTGGCGTCTGGCGGGCATAACCGCAGGCATAACGGCAGAGTTAACTCCCCCATTCATTTATTCACTGCAACGGGCCACGGCGCCACACCCATTCCTCCCTTATTTTACAGATAGCTTTGGAAACGCTACGAGAATCGATTACGGGACTGGTCATGAGGCTAATTTTGCGGCCTGGCTATTTTTCCTCGCCAGACTGGGGGTCATCACAGAGAATGATTACCAGGCGGTGGTTTCGAGGGTCTTTGTGAAGTACTTGGCGTTGATGAGGAGATTGCAGACAACCTACTGGCTTGAGCCCGCAGGGTCATATGGGGTTTGGGGGCTTGACGATTACCATTTTTTGCCCTTCATATTTGGGTCTTCTCAGCTGGTGGATCACAAATATATGAAGCCCAAGTCCATTCACATTCAAGACATTCTTGACAATTTCTCTGATGAGTATCTTTATCTTTCCTGCATGGCTTTTGTGAAGAAAGTGAAGAAGGGTGATTTGGCGGAGCATTCGCCCATGATCGATGATATCAGCGCTGTGCCGAATTGGGGCAAGGTGAATAGTGGGATGCTGAAGATGTACAAGGCTGAGCTGCTGGAGAAGGTGCCCATCATGCAGCATTTCTTGTTTGGATCGCTTATTAAATGGTGAGTTTAATCAGATAGCGTTTTCTTTTGGATGTTTATAAAGAAACTACTCCAGCGGGGCTGCACATTCTTTGGCTTAAGTGCCAGGTCTGAAAGGCATGCATTTCACCAAAACCACCAAGTCCTATTCTGGGGCGTGGTAACCTGGTGGACGGCTTAGGCTTAATTCTCTGTGATCACACTAGTATCAAACCCTAGAGAGCCCAATGGGCAAAAAGAACAAGGGTTCGAAGGACAATGAAGAAACTCGATATCAACATGGCTATCAATGGTTAATCTTGTAACATCCAAGGTCAAGAAGAAGTGTGTAATGCAATTCTTCCCATCCATTGGTTTTATATATTGAAGTCTACGCAGCCTGTCTGACCTGATATTGGAGTTTTGTTCTTGATGCCTCTTGTGTTTGGAATCATCAAAATGTTGCAAGTAAGAAGTAAAGAGTCTGGAGTTAGAGGTGCAGATAGATCTGCCTCGGAGAAGTTTCCGGCCGGTCATAAAGACAGGGCATTTAAGGATGAAATGGTCTTCTAAGGTTCCGACATACAGAACCTGCAAATGCGAGTCCATATTTATTGGGTACCCACTTTCTCTCCATATCTTGGGAGTTTGCTGCTCTGCCCTTGGTGCATAAATCCTACATGGTCCTGTTAAGACATGGCATATTCCAAGTCATCCCTCTCTAAAATCAGATCCAATCTCTCAAGGGAGAGGGTCAAATTAATTAAAAAAACCCTGTTAGTGTGTTGTCTCATTATTCTTATCATAATTTCTCGACCCAAAGCATAAAAGGCATCATCTTGTTACAGTTTATCTTCATTACTTTTTAATGTGAATTTGAGTAAACTTTATTTTAATGTAAACAATATTGCTTTTAATGTGAATTTGAGTAAACTTTATTTTAATGTAAACAATATTGCATGTGAAGTTGGTCGTATTGCCATGCAAAAATTTTGCAAGAGTGCTGGGATTACCATTGTTGGTCTTTTTTGGAATTTATTACGTCTATGTAGGTATTTAATAAATTATTTGTTTGACAACGTAGCTTTTCCTGTGCTAATTTCATGTTGGTATTTACCTATTCATTATTTCAATTTTCAAATTTACACACGATCAGAACACACCTGCAACATACATTCTATTGTGATGGGTGAATTACTGAGTGATAGGGAATGTTAGCTTCTGTCATCTTGGGGAGCTGTATTTACGATAGTTTGTCTTATGAACTGTCCTTATATGTGTCCCGTTGTAGGGTACTTTTAACTTTATAGAAGTCTCTGGGTTAAAATCAAGCAACTTTATTTGTCATCAAACACTGAGAAGTGTATGGTTTGGGATTCTCTTGGATATCGATGTTCATTTTTATTATCCTTATCATTAATTGACTATACGGTGCTGTGTGGTAGTTTATTGTGTGTCTTTGTAACTAATCATGGAGTGGTCGGTTGTCCAATTTTGATGAAGTCAAATCTCTTTTTTCATTGCATGTAGATCCTACCGGCATAGATGAATTAATAAGTGACAGGAAACTTTAGTGTCCATGAATGCTGAGAGCTGGATTTTGTAATAGTTTCCTTTATCACTAATTTGTCATTATCCATTATTCTATGTTACTCGACCCTAATAAACATTGTGGATCAAACTATTCTCAGCGGCGCCAACTATTTGCCATTCATTTTCATGGCTGCATATAAATTATAATGTAACTTTACATGATGGATGATTAGATAGTGGTTACTACATTTATTATGATAATCTTTCCATGGTTATTTGACTCTAAAAGCAGTCAAACAACAGATATCTGGATTCTGTTCTCTGTAAACTACTAATTCATTTTTGTCATTTTATATCACAGGCAATGTAAACAATATTGCAACGACAAATCTTAAGGTGCTCAACCTTTCTTCAAATGCACTATCTGGTACATTGCCAATAAAATTCGGAATCTGTGCAGTAGTGGATTTGAGTGATAACAATTTATCTGGGGATTTGTCTATGATGCGGACATGGGGAAATTATATGGAAGTTCTTGATCTGAGCCAGAATTCATTTACAGGGTCCCTGCCAAATGATACTTCTCAGTTTTTAAGATTGACCTATCTGAATTTATCCCACAATTACTTAGTGGGATCTCTCCCAACTGTATTGGGAATGTATCCCAAGATTAATGTTATTGACCTTAGCTTCAACAAGCTAAATGGGGCTCTTTTAACCAGCCTTTTTACATTGTCTACCATGGAACATTTACACCTATCTAGCAATAATTTCACTGGGGTATCCCCCTGCCGGACATTCTACCAGTAAACCCTGCTTCATCAGTAATCCCCATTCAAGTGACAAAATATTCTTTCCTGGAATCATTGGACCTTTCGAACAACCATTTAAGTGGTACTATTCCTCCACAAGTTGGTGCAATTGACAGGCTCAAGACATTGAATCTTGGTGGAAATCAATTGTCAGGAAACATACCAAATGAAATCAGTAAGCTTTTTGTCTTGGTCAACCTCGATCTCTCTCACAACCAATTATCTGGGAAAATACCCGGCAACCTTCCTGCCAGCTTAAAGGCATTTAATGTATCTTACAACGACTTGTCAGGTTATGTCCCACAAAATTTGAGAGATTTCCCTCACTCTTCATTCTATCCAGGAAACTCTGGTTTGATTTTTCCTCGTGTTCGAGTATCATCTAACAATGGGCCTGGCACCAGTGAGAGACATGGCAGGGGCCTTGCTAAAGCAGTTATAATTGGGATCTGCACTGCTGCAGCTGCTCTATTTGTTGGCCTTGCTCTGTTCTTATACTACCGAAGAATTTCAAACTTTGATGACAGAATTGTTTCAAGAGATATAGATAGAGGAAAAACTTCAGGTGCTGGTTACTTTGGATTTGGTAAAGATGTGGAACCTTCACGTCCTGTGAGAGTTTCTGCAGAACATTTGTTAGCTCCTGAAAGGACAACCCCTGTTGTTCAACCAACACTCTTAACCATTGACTCTACTGTAATGGAGGTTCCTGATTTGAAAGCCAAAGATTTAGATTCTTCAAAATCAAGTACTGTAGATATTTCTTCCTCGATGAATAAGAGACGGTCTTCACCTGGTTCAAATAGTTTCTTCTCATCGTCACCGCAGTCTGAAGATTCATTTGCTCCTGATCACCCTGTTATTTTGAATGTCAGATCACCTGATCGGTTAGCTGGGGATCTTTTCTTTCTGGATGAGACACTATCATTCACAGCTGAGGAGTTGTCACGTGCACCTGCTGAAGTTTTGGGGAGAAGCAGTCATGGAACCTCTTATAAAGCTACGCTAGACAATGGACATGTGTTGACAGTGAAGTGGCTGAGGGAAGGTTTGGCAAAACACAAAAGGGAATTTGCAGTTGCTCCGTGCTTGCGAAAATAGCCCACAGCGTTTTACTCTGACTGAGGATGAAGATGTTGTATATGTTGCCTTCCCTTCGTTTCACAGATTAGAAGATTTTATTGTCAAAGAGGGCAAATATGGAGAGGGAAATCTCCCAACTGGAAATAAGATATTCTCTGGTTGCCTCAAAGGTAATGATGGTCAACTAGCACGCGTCCATCAGGGAGCTCTGAAGTTGGTCCTGCTTATTATGGAGAATACACATTTAGAAGAAAAGGTAAATTAATTTATCTACATGTAAAGTGACCTCAGATTAGTGAAAAGAGGGTTTTCTTCTTACTTATTACAGATGAAATTTTGAAGTTCAGAAAGGAAAGTACAGTATTGACATACTTCAATGGAAAATCAGCTGCAGATCTGTATGGAACTCAAACCCGTCATTTATTGGTCACTTCTTAGGAGGATCTGTCGCAACCCTGGCCACACTATGGGCACTGGGAAGGAGGCTAAAGAAAAGCTGTCTTTTTTGTGTCACATTTGGTTGCCCTTTAGTGGGAGATGTAAGACTTGTTGAAGCAGTTGACCATCAAAATTGGGCAGGCAACTTTTGTCACATGGTTTATTAAGCTCTGGAAACTTTAGTTGTTGCTTGCATTTTAGATTTCACAGAAAGTTTCTGCATTTTGTTTGTTTTGCACATATTATCCTATGCTTGATGTGCATCTCACTTTTGCTAATTTGATCAATTTTTAAACATTGCTGTTTTATCCTCAATATGTTTATTATTTAAGCTACTAGCTTAAAACAATTAGGTATTCCACACACTGGGTGGCTTGACCGTAATTACTGGTAGAAGGAAGGATCATCTTTCCACTGTCTCAACAGGCAAATTACAATAGTGAGGTGAACATTCTCTTTCAATCTGACTGCAAAAAAGGATAACACTTAAGGCATTTTAAAAAGTCCTCTCAAACTGGAGTTTTCATGATGAAAATCTTTAGTTACATAGCATTTATAGCATTTGAGCTTCAAACAGCTAGAAGCCAGCTACTAAAATGGCGGTCTTTAAGAATACTTGCACTTAATTGAAAAAACAGAACATCTAAAACCAGTGATGTTTCATTCATTAATTTTACAGATTGAAAATACTGAAAAAACAGAACATCTAAAACCAGTGATGTTTCATTCATTAATTTTACAGATTGAAAATACTGCTGATTTTTATTTTAAAATTCATCTATAATTTCCTTAAAATATTTCAAAGACAGGCATTGCCCCTTTTACTATTGCCAAAATAATCCACCTTTGCCTTCAATCTTTGCTTCTTGAGGATGCTTTCTTTATTTAATCACTTATGCATTCTGCTGGAAATTTTGAGGATTGATTGCAAGTGGAGATAACACAAGAGGCAAGGACGTATACCAGGAAGTGAGAGGAGAGGATTCATTATATCCATGGCTAGCCCATGTAGGAAGCCATAAAGAAGACACCCGATTCTCCTTCTCACGGTCTCATCTCTTGGTACATTACTTACGAACAAACGAACAATTTTCTTCGCACAATAGTAACATTAGCTGCTAGATGGATAGTTGATATAATTGCAATATTTGGAGCTTCATATATAATTCACCAAGGCTGCCCCAAGATGAAAGCTCCAATGCCATTTGTTGGAGCTCTATATATGATTCACAAACAACCCCAATGCTCCAATTGATTTACTCCCAATTAGCTGGATGTTCCCTAAATGATGAACGACCAATGAGCTGGAGATCTGACAGAAATATCCGTCTCATCAACAAGTTTGCTATCTCAACATGCTCATTGTCTATCTCATTAACACCAATTCCTTTCAAGTGAGAGATTGCACATAAAGCTTGAAAAACAACTGCTTTCAAACATCTAAAATTTTGTTTGTTCATCTTAAAGAGTCAAATTTTTTTATGTCATACATCAATGTACAGTTACTGATAAAATAATAATGGTGTTCTACAACCTGAGTGGTTTCCTTTTTCCTTTTTCAAGGAAAAGTATTGCAAATCCTCTATTTGACAAAAAGGAATGATGGTGTTCTACAACCTGAGTGGTTTCATTTTTCCTTTTTCAAGGAAAAGTATTGCAAATCCTCTATTTGACAAAAAGGAATAGATATCGTTTAAAAAAAATATGTAGTACAACCTAAATAAAAAAGAATAGAAATCACATTCTTCAAGGGTATGAAGTAAATACAAATAGATACTCTTTTAGGTATTCCAAAATATTCACTTTTCAAAAAAATTTTAGGTATTCCAAAATATTCACTTTTCAAAAAAATTCTCAATCCTGCTGTTGTTTTTTTCTTTTTCTTTTAACTCAGCCACCCTTGGCAAGGGATCTATAGCTACCATCTGTAAGTCGGCTTCCAAAAGCTCACTTTTCACCAAAATTTCCTGCACCTTGTCCGAGTCAACACCCTTTGATTCATAATCTCTCTTTACTCATCTTCATAAAGTGTCCTTGTGAAATGTCTCTTTTATATGGTAATATTAGATGTTCTTATACTGTTGTGGTTACTCTTCGATGTCATTTTTACAACTAATTATGCACGCACGCACTTACCGTATGTGTTTCCTCAGGGTGAGGAAAGGCCATGGAAGGCCGTGGTTAGAATTTCATGGGTATTTATATGTTTTTGTTTTATATTTTTTTTAATCATATATATGTGTTGGTTTTATTTTGTTTTATATTTTTAATCTTTTATGTATTCGTCATTTATAATGACCATTAATGATCATTTTTAAAATGTTATTGGTGTTTGTTTTCTATTTTTATGTTATATATATATATTTTTTAAATTTTAGTATGGAAATTTTAAGTTTTTAAACTTCATTACTGTTGTATATATTAATTTTTATATAAAGTGAATAAAGACGTATTATGTAGTTGTTTTAATAAATTGTGTAGTTGTTTTAATAATATAAATGACCATTTTTAAAATGTTATTGGTGTTTGTTTTTTGTTTTTATGTTATATATATATAATCTCTATAAGTGGGCAAACTTTGGCAATTCTATATATATATCTTTCAATATGGAAATTTTATGTTTTTAAAGTTCATTACTGTTGTATGAATTAATTTTTATAAATTTAAAATAGTGAGTCTTATTAAAAGCAAGTAGAGGTGTATTGTGTAGTTGTTTTAATAAATTTTTATAGACTTTGATGTATAATATATATTTTTTAAATTTCATGAATATGATAATTTTATTGAATAAGTTGTGGAAAATAGTATAAACATCAGTTTTGTCTCCAACCGCCAAGATGATCAGTACGCAACTAACATGTTTACTGAAAAATTTCTGCTATTCTCTTGTAATCTATAGGCCCCCAAAGCTCCTCATAGATGAGATTTCATTCTGTAACTAAATTTTACAATTCCAATTTAATAATCCTATCGGCCTCTCTTTGTACCTTTTGGGACAATTGCTAGTAGTATAGGATGGAAGTCGATATGTAGTGTAGATGTTTAATATTTAACAAATTTAATGTAATGTTAATGTTGATTAAATTAATAATGGTTGATAGACAAGTCATCTTATAGTCTTGTTAAAATGATATGTGAAGTGAATAAGTAAATTGTTTGCTTAAACAGAAAAACTTGCATAAATTTTGGTGAGTAGTAAAATTTTACACATTGACAATTTTAATTGTACGTAAGTGTTAAAGAAAACATAAATAATTGTGGGAAGTAAGTATGTTGTTTACATCTTATTCCTATCAATTTTTTATGCAATGACTTGCTTAAATTATGGTTGGGATTAATTGAATAACACATATTTCATTAAATTTGGAAGTATTCAGTGGATCTAGAATATATAACTTTAACTAGATTAAGTTTTTTCAAAATGGGGAATTAGAAATTCACTTAGTTCACTAATTTTAATGTAGATATTCATCATTTTTTGTGAAAAAAATTATCCTGATAAACTTTATTAAACAAATTCATATAAACTTGAAAAAACAAATCTTTCACGTCTTAATCTTAGATTCCTTACATTATCTATTTTAATATTTTTATGGTTTGTATTAAAATATAAGTTTGTTAAGGTAATTTTATGAAAAGAATGATGTGTATTTTACTATTATTAACCCATTTAATTATAATTTGATATAGTAAACATCATGTATGTGTTAAGTTACAATTATTACTAAGGCAATGTTGGCACAATTTAAAAGTCTATCACCTTTGCAACACTAGTAATATCATTGAAGATTTAAAAAATCTCATAGATCATCCAGTTTATACTCATATTGGATTTAAATTTCAAAATATTTGTGATGCTACCAACCTTCTTGATCTTTTAACTAAACAAAATTATGATGAGCTTGAAACACTTCTTTTAATGCTTTTTTAGCATAACAATAAAATTCGAAATAATTTTGGGTAATATCTTTTTGCCTTCTTATATACCATATTTGGTCTTAGAGGATGATAATCATCATTATCACCATTATCATTTCATACTATTGTAGGAAATTTGCACCATTTTAGAGTTGAAGAGAAAATGTTTTTTTAGGATCAAATTAAATGTTGAATGCGAGTAGTAGCATAATTTATTTATTATTTATTATTTGTACTTTTCTGTTAAAAACTAAGTTGATTGAGGCTTACTTAATGAATAATAGATTAATATGCAAGATACGTATTAAGTATAAAATTATTTAATGACAAATGATCATAGTAATGTGTCCAATATATACCAACATAGGTCCATCTTAAGTACGAATGTAGGGATCAAATTTCTTCACGTGCAAACATTTTTAGTGTAAAATACAATGTGTTATTTTTCATTGTTGAAATTGTATTTTTGAATGCTAAATAGAGTATACATAAGACCAATAAAAATTTTAACCATAAAATCTTCTTTTATATATATATAGATATATGTGAAGTTGATATTGACATAAATTAGTTAATATAGATATTTAAATAGTTTATTTGAATCTCTAGCTAAAATATTTTTGAAAAGTATAACAATTAAACATCTAATTCACACATTTGTTTTCTTCTAATTACTTTACAACATATTCATTTTTTCTATTTTTCTATTTAGAACATAATTTTTATTTTAAAGCAGCACAAACAGACAAACAAACTTACACATCTCCTCATACTAGGTTGTAGGATGAACCTCTCAACTCAATTACTAATCATTTTAATGATTAAAATCAATCACGAATTAGAATAGTAACAAAGTAGTACAATTTGATTATTTTCAAATACAAGAGGAAAGAGAGAAAATTGACTAAACTATTTATTACAAATGTTTATTTTTTGTTCCTGTAGTTTTTTTAAGGATATTGTATTGAAAAGAACATATTAACATTCATCTAAAACTTAGATTCCTTACATTATTTCTATTATCATTAGTATTTATATTTATGTATTAAATTTGACTCATCAATAATAGATTTTGTAAAAAAAATCTTACCTATAAAGTTTTTTAACAATATATTGATATTAGCCCACGGGGCTTTGGATTGATGGTGAATGGGTGTGTTGTTAAGGCACTCCTTGCGATAGGTCACCGGTTCAAATCCCCCGTGGGTACTTATGTTAGTCTTAACTAAAATAAAAAAAAACAACAACAACAACAATATATTAATATTGTTTTCTTACTATTATTGACCATTTTAAATTGACACTAACTGCTTTTCCTAAGTTGATACAATTTTATTATAATAGTACAATGTTGGCGCCACTTCAAAATCTATAAGATGAAATATTTTATAAGTCTAGTTGTGTTGTTCAATGATCAAAATATTTTTTTTATAAATTAGAGTGCAACGAAATGGAAAATATTGATTTATATCAATTATAATAAGGAATATTAAGGAAAACTCACTTCAAACATTATTACAAGTGTCTAGCATCTATTCATTAAGTGTTTAAATGATTTATATTAAATAGAATGCTAATTAGGTACCCCACTATTGTTTTAATAGACCAAGTTTAGAAGATGTTTTTAAGTGTATTATTGAATTTGATTATGCATATTTGATATGGTTAGAAGTCATGTTGGTCAAATAAAGCTTTGAAAACTTAAATATTTTATGGAAACTTAAATATTTTATGGCAATGTCATGTAATTTGTATCAACACATGATTACATTGAAATACTAAATAATGTAAAACTCCAAAAATAATATGAAGATAATATTTTATATACAACAAATATTGAAAAGTGTGTCTGAATGTATATTAATAGATCCTTCAAAAAAAATACATTCATGAATCATATAAACCTAATCTTAAGATATTTGTTCTTGCAATGTTCTTTCTTTGGCATCCATGCCCACACTATGGTATTAATTAGAATAGAACCAAGTTTTGTGTCATCAAGATTTGGTATCCAATATTGCTCTAAAAAATTTCCATTGTATTTCCCCGACATAGGCTTCGACTAGTCAACCTTTACATGAAGATTCTCAATTTCATTATACCTAAAGATATCTGAGATGGCTTTTGCCATCCAAATCATCTCTTCTGCATCCTCATTTCCTGATCTGACTAGCAACGTCCTTCCTTTCTCAACATCAATCATCGGATTGAATGTTGGCTTTGGCTTGTTTCATTTGGATCCAACATATATTGGTTAATTTATCGCATTATCAAAATCTCCATCCATAATACTTGAGATTACATGGAATGCATTACAATTAACATCAATGCTTTGCGTTCTCTTGGGGCAGAAACCCTCAGAAGATGAATCACTTCCATCTATTATTTTATGATCATCATAGATTCCATCTAATGTATAAAGAACTCTTTCCCAATACACTACTTTATTTTTCCATTCCTCTATAACAATTGGTGAATCCTCATTCCCAACAGTGTCTTTCCACATTTTTATGTATGATGTTAACCCTTCATTTAGTTCTTTTAAATAGACATCATTCTGTTTGGAAGCTCAGAAAGATGTCTTCCCTATGGGAATTATAGGTCGACCTTCATCATCTCCATAACTCAACTTGTTTTGACCACTTAGTATCTCTAATTGATTCTTTGTACCTTAGTATTGAAACATCATTGAGTACAAGAAATTGGAAGTATTGGACATTAAGATGTCCAACTAGTGCATTTTTCCCTCCTTGGTGTATCCATTAAGGAAACTTTTGAAGTCATAGACCTTATCAATAAGTATAGGTGGCAACACTCGATTTTCTTCAATTATGCGATATGTATCCATCATTTCAGGTTAAGAATATATATCTTTACTTTTGAGGTTGGAAGACATTCTTATGTAGGTTCCATCTATGTATTCATGGGTGTGCCCCACAGGCAAGAACCCAACCTCAATAGTGATGAAAACACAAAGTGTAGTTAAAAGTGATAGAAACATGAAAAGATAGCGATTTTTATTATCACTTGCTGCATTGTCCAACTGTAACAAAAAATGTCGAGGAAGAGGTTTAAAATCGACATTTTGACTTGTTGATCTTCCATGAGATATAAAATCATCCTTGTACACTTGACATTTTGAGTAAATAGAGGTGTCAAGTAATGCATTTGTAAGTGGGTTTCTTGAACTTCCACTTTCATAAAGTGGATCACCATACATATCCATTTGTGAGTCTTCAAGGTCTCTTAAGCACTTTGCAAGGGATGTAATAGTCAATTGTGATCCCATATGTACAAATGGTAAAGAGAAATGACCAAAACCTCTTGTCTTATGCCCATGTGTAAGCATACTTGTCAATGGCAAACCTAAATTTGTTCCTACAATAGATTTTGATTTGACACGTTGCCTTGGGATTGAAGTCTTTGTTTCGTCCATTTTATCATGGATAATGCTCAAATACTCCTTTGGAAACCGCTCTAACATAATTATGTGGGCATAGTAGCATTATCTTCCATACATAACAATCTTGTTATGTTTTTTCAACCTACCTCGTGCCTTTTCTTCCAACTCTTTTGTAGTTTCTGACTTCATTTGTGCTTTCAACACAATACATTCACTGCATTTACTGAAGTTGGGGTTCTTTGAAAATGCCACATCTTGAAACTTAGTATCCCAGATCTTGCTCATTGTTGATTGTGATATTGATGGGCAATTGAGCTTTTGAAGAGCCTCATTGATCTCTTTTAATAAGGAATTTTGTGTGTAAGTCGAAGGAAGCAATCTTAAAGGAGAATATGTTCCATCCTCTTCAACTTGACATGTTTGGTTTGGTGAAAATTCTGAATTATCCATTACAATTTTGTGCAATATTTAGATGGTTGCCTTTGTGTGAGCTCATGCTTTGCATGTGTTGGTGTTCCCATGAATAACTTTGATCTATCCATGTTGGAAATAATGTTGGTAGTTATAGAATGTGCTTTGAGGAATCTTATGTATCTTATACCAGGCTTTCTTACAAATAATATTCCCATTAAATATCATGTCCTTTACATTTCTAGCAATAGGTGGTAGGCCATGGCCATGGCTCTTTCACATGATTGTGTTTGACACGAGTGAATTCAAGACAAATTCCCTAATACCATTTTTATTTATTTGTCTTATACCCTTCCTAGCACCTGCAATGGCCTTCCGATCCACATGTTGAAGACAATCTTTTCTACAACATACACCTGCTTTCAAAAGTCGAATTGCTTTCACTTCATCTATTTTTGTTTGACATTTTGCAATTTTTTTTGTAGCCATAACTCGTTTAATCCTTTTATATGGCCTTGTTACATGCATATCAATTAAGTTTCTATCTATTTCATTACAAAGATACCCATCCCATTTGTTTAAAAGATTTGTGTCCTCTATAACATCCCATATCACCATTTCCCTGGGTGGCTCCTTGAATTTTTCCTTAACCCTTAATATCACACCTTTGTTGTCCACCAACTTATTTATTGGCCATCTAACCAGATAATATATAGAATTATCCCCAATTCTTTATATCTCACAATTTCCATCTATCTCTTCCAAAAAACACCAAATTCCATTTCACCTAGTGTTTCACCCTCAACAATGTGCTCCTCGCAGACATTAACTAGCATTCCTTTGGCAATGCACATGCATGTTCCCATGCATTCATGTGTAAGAGAAACCTTTGTACATATGAATCTAACCCTATCTTGGGGAATATTTATTGCCTGATCATGACAGTGAGGCTCCAAATCTGGTTCTGGGCAAATCTCATAAGATTCCAATGCACCCCCTAATGTATGCTCAAATCCTGTTGGATGTGGTAGAGGAGCATCATGTTTTAACACCTTCTCAATTTGAACCACTATGCATCATTTATTTACCATATTTCTATGCACTTTATGCCCAAGCTTTGTATTGAATATGTAGCCCTCACCCAACTTCAATCCATGTTGCAGAAGATCTACCTTGTCTCCAATAGAAAATGTAGAAGAAACATTTTCACCTATAAACGAATGTAAATAAGGTTAGTATTTACTCAATAAAACATTTACTATACTATCAATAATATTTAACACATGCCTCAATATTTTGATTTACCTATGTTGTGCCTCAAATCTATGATCTTCCATGGATGTATGTTCCCTATATTAACATCCTCATCAATCAAATGTGGTTGAGTGATACCAATCATCAAAATTGTAACATAACCTGCATTAAGCCTTTCTCCGACATAATAAGTTCTAGACTCTGCAGATTCGACCCTTCCTAGCCCAATGACCTGATCATTAATAAGGAGATCAACATAGTCCCTTTTGCCAAAATTATATTTTCCATTGTAGCTTGTATCAATTCTGTAACAAAAATTAAATCGTAACATGTAATTAAAAGGCTGAACCATGTAAACTGTGACTTTATATTTTCGCAAAAACACAACTTACAAAAAGAGTAATATAGATGCAATAATTTAAATAGTATGGTAGTCATATTGAATGTAATAAAACATTGTTTCCCACCATCTAGTGCCTACTACCAAAAATTACTTTACATACAAATTACACAAAAAATATATATGAAGACCGAGCAATTAGAGATGTAGATAGTATCATAGAATGAAAAATATAACCTCATATCAAACCACCAAGTTCCTATTTAACTTTAGAAATGATACTTGTAGTCTTGATGCATGTTTATGAATAATGATCATAAGAAATTTGTAGAAGTTGAAGAACCAAAACATGGTCCTTTGGAAAATATAAGAAATTCCAAGATCGATGCTACATAACATGTCTAAAATCCCCATGAGAAGGAGAAATTATATTTATATTTCACTTAGTGAAGATGTTTGATGTTTGAACTTGATAATCGAAAGGCAAACTAGAGGTTTTCTTCCAAATAAAAGTTTTGGTACTGTAAATACTAGATAATTCTCATTTTTATTCTAAAAGCAAAGAAATCGCATTGGCAGAAAATTATAGTATACCTCAATAAGACATTTATTCATAAACTTCAAAATTATACAAAGCTCACATTATTCTCCATGGATCAAATAATTATGATTGGATTATTGTACTTGTGCAAAAAGGAAAGCTATACTGTTATCTTTCCTTCCAACTCATGTACAAATGTAGTGCCAACAATAACATATAGTTATATATGATTATTTTGCACTATCATTAATCTTCATAAATTGTTCTAAATTCAATAAAAAGGCACATCAAAAGCTATAACTCTAACCATTGTGATTATTTAAACAATGTCACTCCTAGAGCATTGGTTGCATAAGCATAATGTTGTCTAGAAGAAAGTTAGTAATCGCTAGGTATCCTTCTTGCATAATCACAAATGCACTGCCAAGAATAATATCAAAGCACTAACCTTGGTGAGGGTGAAATCTTGATAGTTTTCCTTTTGGCAGAAGAACAAAGATCTAGTGCATTCTATAATTCCTTCTAACACAAATACAAGCACATTTCCAACAATAATTTTGCATTGCGAATTGCAAACCAAAAAAAAAAATTAACACATGCAAGATTTACTTCTATCACAAACACAAACACATTTTCAACTGCAAGATGAAGGAAATTTAACACATTCTAACCTTCCTTCTAGCAAAACGACAAACATATTTCTAATAACAACATTGCATTATGAAGGAAATATAATGTGCTATCTTTCCTTCTATCACAAGTAGAAGCCCATTTCGAACAACAACATTGCACCTCAAATGAAAGCTAATAATCAATATCATTCCTTCTACTACAAACATAAGCATATTTCTAGAAGCAACATTACATGGTCAAATAAATCTAGCACATGCTAGATTTCCTTCTAGCACAAACACAAGCACATTGCCAATAACAGTATTATAAGGTGAACGAAATCCACCACACGCTAAATTTCCTTATAACATAAATAGAAGCATATTACTCACAAAAACATTGTAAAGTAAAAGAAATCTTACACATTCTAGAGTTTCTTCTAGCACAAACACAATCACATTGTCAAAAACAACATTGCAAGGTGGAAGATATCTAGCATATGCTTGATTTACTTCTAGCATAAACAGAAGCACATTGCCAACAATAACATTGTAGGGCAAACAAAATCCAACGCGTAATAGAATTCCTTCTAGCACAAACACAAGTACCTTTCCAATAATATTGCATTGAAAAAGAAATCCAATGCAAGTTATATTTCATTCTAGCACAAATACAAGCTCGTTGCCAACAACAATATTGCATTGTGAAAGAAATCTATTGCATTCTAGATTTTATTCTAGTATAAACACAAGTACGTTTCTAACACCAATAGTGCATTGAAAAATAAATTTAGTGCATGTTAGAATTCCTTCCACCATACACAAACATATTGCCAACATCAATATTGTAGGGTAAAAGAAATTTATCTCATGCTATATTTTCTTCTATCACAAACATAAGCATATTTTAAATAGCAATATAGCAAGGTGAATTATATATAACATGCTATTTGT